>APFE031068526.1:9765-55865 GCA_000404065.3 Pinus taeda | reverse complement strand
AAGTCATTCTTGACAGCACTAACTACTTCCAATGGGCATCCTACATGGAAGATTTACTTAGAAGTAAAGGTCTCTACAGAATAGCCACGGGCCAAGAGAAGAAAACAAAAGATGAAGACAAGGTTGCAAAATGGGAAAATAGACAAGATCAAGCACGTGGTTTGATAGGGATGTCTATTTCTCCTGATCTTAGATTCCATATTGCAGAACTTGATACTCCTCATGAAGCATTGAAACAAATCACTAAAGTTTTTGGGATTAAAAATGAAATTAGAGCCCATCAACTTGAAAATGAGTTGCTTACATTGGATCCTAATAATTTTTCTTGCATTGAAGATTTCTTGTGCAAATTCAAGACCCTTAGATATCTCTTGGGAGGTGTTAAGGTTAAGAAAACAGATAGTAACCTTATTTATTCCATCCTTACTAAGTTGGGTCCAGCCTACTCTGTATTTGTTTCCACCTTCCATTCTACAAGGGAAGCTTTCATTTCTCAAGGAACAGACTACAAGGCCCCTTCCTTTGACTCTTTTTGTGATTCTTTAATAAGAGAACAGGAAAAACTCTTACATCTTGGTCTTCTTCATCTTGGGAACTCTTCCAAGAAAGCGTTAGCCGCCCAGCAGCAACCAAATTTAAAGAATCCTAAGAAGTCATTTCCTAAAAAGAATGGTCCTAAACCAAACAAGGGTCTAAGCAAACTCAGTCTCAAAATGAAAGATCATTTCAGCAAAATGATAAGACCAATAAAAACAAATGGAAGAAGACTGATAGACATTGTAACTTTTGTAATCGAGATGGCCACTTAGAATCTAAATGCTTTAAGAAGATGGAAGCCTTGGAAGCCGCAATGAAGAAACATAACATCCATGTGGAGCATTCTTCTACTTCAACTTAAACTTCATCTTCAGGAATGGCACTTTCTGCATGTCGTTGTCAATCATCTCAATCTGGTTATGCATTAAATGTATCTTCTTCTTCTCATCCTCATGAGTGACTCATTGATTCTGGAGCCTCTTATCACATGGCCAAAAACAAAGCCATGTTTTCTTCTTTACATGATTGTAACACCAAAAATATATATGTTGGTGATGATAGATCTCTTAATGTTGTAGGGACTGGAACTGTTCATCTAGACAATGGTCAGTTTAATGATGTATTATGTGTTCCAACCTTATCCAGCAACCTTCTATCTGTATATCAGATAACTCATTCAGGTGAAGGTAAAATTGTTGAATTTTCACCTCATGATGTTGTAATCAAGGATCTAAGAGATCCTAAACAGATTCTAGCTATTGGTATTGTTGATGATTCCACAAGGTTGTATAAGTTTCACAACTTTGGGTCATCAAATCTTCCCTCAGTATTTGTTGCTCATAATGATGAAGTGAGCAAACTTTGGCATGAGCGATTTGGTCACTTAAACTATCGCTCCCTTCAGCATCTATGTAACGAAAATATGGTGACAGGTCTTCCTATGGTATCTTGCAGAGATGGTGTTTGTTCCGGATGTGTACTCGGAAAACATCATCGGGACAGTTTTGAAAAACGTGCTTCTTGGCACGCCTCAGCCCCTTTACAGCTTGTGCACAGTGATTTATGTGGTCCTCTTCCTGTTGCTTCATTCTCTGGCTGCAAGTATTTCTTAACTTTCATTGATGATTTCTCCAGACGCACTTGGGTATACTTCTTAATACTCAAGAGCGAAGTATTTAACACATTTTTGGCCTTCAAAGCCTTTGTTGAAAAACAATCTGGACATCAAATTCT
The DNA here is from genome assembly GCA_000404065.3 of Pinus taeda. Lineage (NCBI taxonomy): Eukaryota > Viridiplantae > Streptophyta > Pinopsida > Pinales > Pinaceae > Pinus > Pinus taeda. The sequence continues at coordinate 54,095 of APFE031068526.1, read as the reverse complement.
TAAGCTAATAACTGATAATGGTGGAGAATATGTTAAAAGCACATTCATCAACTTTTGCACCGAAAATGGAATTCAAATGCAACATACTGTTCCATACACTCCACAACAAAATGGTGTCGCTGAAAGGAAAAGTCGCACCTTAAAGGAAATTGCTAATTGTATGCTGCAATCTAAAGGACTCAGTCTTAGTTTTTGGGCCGAAGCAATTAATTGTGCAAATTATATAATAAATCGCACTCCTACTAAGGTTCTAAAGAATATCACTCCAGAAGAAGCTTGGAGTTCCATTAAACCAGATGTAAGTCACTTTCGTGTTTTTGGAAGTGAAGCATGGGCCCATATTCCAGATGAAAAGCATAAAGCTTTAGAACCTAAGAGTGAGAAATGTACTTTTGTTGGATATTCTGAAGATGTAAAAGGTTATAGACTTATTCCATTTAAGTCCATAAATGTTATCATTAGAAGAGATGTAAAATTTGATGAAAATAAATCGGCCTGCGAGCCTAGTCTGGCGGATGTGCCACCTCTTCCTATCTCTTCTACTTTTGAAAACATTTCTTCTTCAGATGATGAAAGTGAGGATGATAATCCTCCACCACCTTCTCAGGATCCTCAACTTCCAAGATGGGTCCGTGCTACTTGGGATGCAGCAGGTGATCTTGCCGGTGATCCTACAGATCAGCGACGTACACATTCTTAGTTTGAAAGAGCCTCTTCTTTACTGGCTCAAGCTCCAGTAAATCATGATCCTGACACTTTTGCAGAAGCTTCAGGCCATCCACATTGGGAAGCAGCTATAAATGAAGAATATCATTCATTGTTGGCAAATGATACATGGGATCTTGTTCCTCTACCAAAGGGACGCAAACTTGTTAGATGTAAATGGGTTTACAGAACCAAGTATGGAACAGATGGGAAAGTTGATAAACATAAAGCTCGTCTTGTTGCTAAGGGATTTTCACAGGTTGAAGGCATTGACTACACTGAAACCTTCTCCCCTGTTGCCAAAATGAACTCTATCCGCCTTGTTCTTTCCCTTGCTGCCTCTTTAAAATGAGAAGTCCATCAGATGCATGTTAAATCTACCTTCTTGCATGGGGACTTGCATGAAGAAATCTATATGGAACAACCCATTGGCTTCATCCAAACAGACTCCAGCCCTGTATGTTGACTTAAGAAATCTCTTTATGGTCTCAAGCAAGCTCCTCGGGCTTGGTATGCCAAAATGGATAGCTTTCTTTTAGAATCTGGCTTTTCTAGGTGTTATTCTGACAATACTGTCTACACCAAGAAAGTGGGCAACTCTCTTATCATTCTTGTTCTTTATGTTGATGATCTTATTCTTACTGGTAGTGATCCCATCCTTATAAACCATGTGAAGTCCAGCCTTAAAAAGAAATTTGAAATGACAGACTTAGGACACTTACACTATTTTCTCGGTCTTCAAGTCTTGCAATCCAAGGAGGGTATTTCCCTTTCCCAGTCCAAGTATGCTTGTGATATTCTTCGTCATTTTCACATGGAAGATTGTAAGCCAGCTCCTTCTCCCTTTCAGTCTGGAGTCAAACTTTCAGTCTCTTGTACTTCTCCTGAAGTTGATGCTACCTTCTACCGTCAACTTGTAGGAAAACTCTTGTATTTAACCCATACTCGTCCTGACCTTTCCTTTGTTGTTGGCCTTGTTGCTCGTTTTATGCAAAACCCCCGTGAAAGTCATTGGAAGCAGCTTAAGAATACTTCGTTATGTTCGAGGTACAGTACAGTTTGGGATTCATTACAGTGCCAAAGCAGCTCCTCTATTAGTTGGTTTCACTGATTCTGATTGGGCTGGTGACCCTGATGATCGGAAGTCTACTGCCGGTTATGTCTTCACTCTTGGTTCAGGACCTATTACATGGGCTTGTAAGAAACAGGCTGCCATTTCTCTTTCGTCAGCAGAAGCAGAGTATCGTGGTGCCGTGGAAGCTAGTAAGGAAGCCTTGTGGCTTCGTCAGATCCTATCAGAATTTGGCTTTGAGCAGCAGCATCCACCACACTTTGGTGTGATAATCAAAGTGCCATTCAGCTATGCAAAGATCCAGTCCAGCATCAGCGCAGCAAACACATTGAACTACACATGCACTTCATCAGAAAACTCATTCATGACCATGTTCTTGAAGTGCAATATTGTTCAACAGATGATCAGGTTGCAGACATCTTCACAAAGGCTCTCACAGAGGCGAAGTTCACTAAACTTCGATATATGCTTGGAGTTCAGGAAGTTGTCACTAAGGGGGGATAGGCTCTAGTGCCTCCTTCCTTCTCCTATTGTGTCATATTTGTAAATCCTTCAATCCTATCCCAAGTTGTTCTTAAGGGGGGATGTTAGGATATTCCGACACATAGGAAATAGTTAAGTTCAACTTGGTCTAGTATAGAGTTAGGTATAGAGTTAGGTAAAGTGTGTTTCTTTACCGTTGTACATTTTGTAACTTACAATCCGACGGTCACGATATGTAGTGATCCGACGGTTCATTCTCTCCTCGGTATTATCGACACTTGATCCGTGGCTTGACACCCGATTGGTCCATGAATTCTATTTAAAGCGCATGGAGGGTCATTTGTCGGTTCACTGTGCATGAGAGAAGCTTATGTAAATTTTCATTCTTTTATTAATAAATTGCCTGTAGTAGCCACGTTGGCGCAGGCCGTGGACTGTTTCCCTCTCTGAGGGTTTTAACCACGTCAAAATACTGGTGTATTGATCTGTGATCTGTTTGTGAGCGGTGTCCTTCTGGTGTTATGCCTGAGGAACTTACCCTGTATATTCCTACAAGCCTGCCAGGAGGAGTCATCATCAACAGGAAAGTGGTTGGGTAAATGAACATGTCAATAAACTCACAATATGTATAAGGTGAGAGGTGAACTTCATGGAAAACTGAGGTCCAGAAAATGATAGATCCCCTCTCTCCTTTGGAGTCTAGTTTCTTAAGAGGAACTTGGAAACTATCAGGATGATAGTACAACAGTAGATGATATATGTAGGATGTATACTTGAACACTCTTTCTCTCTCCAACATCATAAACTGCTCATGGATTTTTTTTTCTATGAAGGTGGCATAGTCATACATGACAGAAGGGGGTTGTCCTCGAGTGAACATGGACATTAGCACAAACACAGTTTCATCAACAAACTTAATGGTTTTGCATGCTAGAATGTAGGATATCATGTCTATTAGGAGTTTCCCTGTCTCATTAGATGAGACTTGATGATAAGGTGGAGGATGATCAGGCTGGCACTATGGTTGCATAAACAACTGACCTAGTCTTGTTATTTCTGAGCTGGGCAGCTTTGCACCTTGATCAAGCAGGAGCTTCATGGTGAGAGGAATCGGAGGTTTAGTTGGATGAAAGTTCAACATTTCATTTATGGACTGAGGAGTAATATAGAACAGCGCAGATCCAGATGGAGTGAGGATTTCTCTTTGTGTGGGATCATAGTTTGCACAGCATAAATGAATGAAATCAGGCAGCACAGTGACTGAAGGGAGGTAGTAGATAGGCATGTTGGATTCCCAAATTCTCAGGACATCAGTGTTATTTCTGTGGCTATTTCTAAATTGACAAAAGGTTTGCAGGTGAGACTTGAGACCCATCATGTCCTTAATCTGGAAGTCCCTTTCTGCCATAGGTAACCATTCTAAGTCCTTATGTGGTGCATTCAAGGGTGCAATGTTGAGAGCCACTGGAGCCTCCATGCTTGAATTGATTGTGTTTTGACTGGAATATAGGTTTATGAAACAGCAGAAAAGAGAACTCTGGCTCTAAGACTTTTGTCAAGATCTTGCAGACTGAATTTTATCTTGTAGTCACCTCACTGGGTAGCATTCATGGTGGAAAAGGCGAATTATGCATAATGTATTGGGGAGGTTGGATAAGATAGTGAAAATGGCCTCCTTTTCAATTTGTTAAGTGACTTGAATCTTGGGTTTAGAGCTCTTTGGAGTAACAGACAGTAGAGCAGTGGATTTGGTTTCCCACAGGAAATTACAGAATTGGCTTGGAATGTTGGAAGAAACAGGGAAAGAGCGCCCTTTTATAGGTGTTTTTTGGCGATTTTATAGGTGGAGATGGGCTTGAATTGTAGTTTGATGGGCAATTTGCAGAGGCAGACAGAATTCGCAGGTTTTCTTTGCTAACAATGGGAGACAGTGACTAAAATTCCAGAGGTTTGCAGGCAACAATGCATTTGACTTGAATTTAGCTCTTAGGGTAACTTTTAACAGAGAAATTTCATAAAAACAGGGTTTGTGGGCGGCTTTCGAGTAAATACCTATTCTATGGGTGCCTGGTGCAAGTTTCGGTTACATACTGAGCAGAGGAGGCCAGGTTTGCTGAGTGGATTTTCCTGGGTGGCAGACTGTAGCTTCAGTGATGAAAAGGACGTAATTTGCATGCAAAGGGTGCACAAGTCAACCAAACACAAATGAACAAAAATCATAGATTCCCGAGTTTTTATCCAAATTTGGACTTTTCGGGCTTTTGGTGCTTTTCGAGGGTGACGTCAGCATGACGTAGCTTTTGTCCAGTAGTGGAGTATGGAAGGTGACATGGTTGCTGACGTGGGGAATGATATGGCGGACACGACAGATGAACAACAGCGCAGGTGATGACGTGGTGCTGACGGCATAATGACGCGGGTGGTAGGACAAACGGTGGTATATAGTTTCCATCGGACCGCCTTTGGTACAGGGGCAGATTCTATCAGAGCGGGCCCGATGCAATGATAATACGACAAGTGTCCCTGGGTATGACAGGAAAACCACCGACCATCAGGCACTAACGATCGTTCATCGGGGCACCTCCGCTATCGATGAGGACCGTTGGATCTAGAGAACGTGATCCAACAGTGGATGAGAAGGTGAGTTGTTGGAGGTTTAATAAAGCAATGTGCGTGATAATTGAAATATTTTATAAAGTTTGGAGGGTTTCAAACTTTATGTTATCGAGAAATGCGGAGCGGATATGGTAATTTAATTAACCAAACGTTAATTAACCTTGTTTATTGCACGGCGGGTATGGTGATTTGTTTGATGAGAGGTCTAACAAATCTCGGTGGGACATGTGGTGGGTTATCATTGGCCCGAGGTGAACCAATGGCTGCCAAGGAATTATTAAACATAGCCATATTAGGCGAGGGCGAGATATATATAATGCTTTGGGTTTTTTGCTATTTATATAGTAGGGGTACGGAAACATTAACATAGGAGCTATATAATAAGTTAGGGTGTTAATATGACAAATGATGGGGAAATGCTAAGTTTATAGGGAAAAACTTAGATTTTTGTTAGGAAATGAAAGGGAAATGGGATGATTATGTTTACACAAGAAATGTGGCTTGTGTTGACCAAGTAAACACAATGTTTTGCTTAGTAATTCTCAAAAATGAAATGGATTAGGAATATTGAGCAGATTTCAATATCCCTAGGGGATGTTAGTGAAGTTTGTGGGGGAAATGAGAGGGGAAGCCAGTCATGCTCCACTGAACTTGTAGCCACCTTGCCATGATGCTTGTGATAATTTTTAAACTGAACATCACTCTACTTTCTGCAACCTCATAATTATCTGCCTACCCAACCTAAAACACCTAACATTTTTTCTTCCTTTGATTGGGTGCATTTGAACTAGCAAACCCTGCTTTTCCTCTTTTCTTTTGGCTACCCTCCTATCTAAATCTATCCTTATTTCCACCAAGGGCTAAGATTGAGAAGTTGGGCCCTTTAATTCTCTATCTCATCTAGTGATCTGCCAAGCTCGATCTGTTTGAGCAGATCTTATTCTCTATTCTAAAACAAGAAATTTAAACATGATCTAGCCAGGGTTAAACTGTCTGGCTATTCATCCATGGTGAGAAAGTCAGTGGTTGCACTTTTTGAACTTGTTGTACAACATTTAGTATAGTAGTAGTTTTTTAACAAGCCACTTCCCTGGTCTTTCTTTTGGGATTCCTTCCCTTTCTCTTCATCTTGAATCTTGATTTATTGATAATATGGAACCTTTGCAGCATGGAAAGGATGATCATATTTAGTATTTCCACAGTCAATCATGAAAAATGACACCTATTGGTATACGAACCTAATAGTGGCTCCACTTAGGGATGGGTTTTCCAAGAGAAAAGCCAAGAACAGTAGGTCAGATGGCCTTATTCTCCATTCTTGCTATGATTTAAAGCTTGCTTTTGCTGCATGCTAACCAACTGAATCCTTGTACGCATGGATGCATCTCTCATAAGCTGATCTAAACCTAACTGCAGCTCTGTCTTTGATGGTTGGTCAGCATTTTTTGCCATCATCTCTACTTTTCCCTAGTTCTCTCTTGATTGTTTGTGGTAAACTCAAAATATATACCAAGGGTGGTATAGTTGTTTTCTTTTTCCTCAAAATTTGCTGCATCTTATTTCCTATCCTATTGCTGAAATGAACTGCTAAAATAAACACTTTTTATGTACAAACTATATTCTTGTTTTGTTTAACAAAGAGGATCAAAATAATGCTTGAGCATTCGCCCATTAACTGGGCCTTCCTGAGCTTATGTGCCATCCAAACTCTTCAAAAAATAGGTGTTGTTTCCTTGTACAGCCTGAATGACATAAGGGCCTTTCCACAGAAAATCAAATTTGCCATGTTTTCCTTTGTCTTCCCTTCTAGAATCCCACTTTAGCACTTTGTCTCCTGTGAAGAAATCCTCAGCTTTTGTTCGATTATAAAAAATCTTCTTTAGTTTGTCTTGTAGAACCATAGTTCTCTGATATACTTTCTCTCTAGTTTGTTGCAAGTGAATAGTTTGATCGATTCTTATTTGGATGTCATTGGGTTCTACTTGTAACTCTTGCAACAATTTGATCACACAGATTCCCAAGGATGAGGGGAACACAACCTACATGCCATAAACCAATTCATATGGGTTGGTTCGAATAGATCTTTTGGTGGTCAATCTATCTGCCCATAGTGCATTTACTAGCTTTTTATGCCAGTTCTTTTTGTTCTCCTCCATGACTTTTTTGATGATGTTGATTAGGCTTTTATTGGATGATTCTGCTAGACCATTACCTTGAGGGTAATAAGTTGTGGAATGACCTAAGGTAATATGGTATTTGTGGCAAAAATTGATCATTCTTTTGGACTTAAAGGCAGCAGCATTGTCTGTAATAATCTTCTCTGGACAACCAAATCTAGATATGATATTGGTTTCTAATAATTGCATGATGATTGAATCATTGGCTTGCCTACAAGGGATAACTTCTATCCATTTGGTAAAGTAGTCTGTGGCAGTTAAAATCCACTTGTGTTGTCTAGAAGAGGAAGGATGAATTTCACCAATGAAATCTAATCCCCATTGCTGAAAAGGCCTTTCAGTTCAAATAGGTTTGAGGGGTAAGGGTAACAGCTTCCTTTTGCCTTCAAAGATCTGGCATTTATGGCAAGAAACTAAAAATTTTCTCACATCAGTAAATAGGGAGGGCCAGTAAAAACCAACTCTTAGAATTTTATCAGCTGTAGATTTCCAGTATAAGTGTCCTCCACAGTCCCCTGCATGAAATTCCTTGAGTATTTTGTCAGTTTCATCCTGAATTAAGCAATTAAGCAAAATACCTTCATGATTTTTCCAATATAAAACATTGTCTATAACACAAAACTTTAAAGCTTTCATTTTCAAGAATCTCTTTTTAGTCCTGGATAACCCTGGAGGAGCTTGCAGGTTTAACAATACAAAACATATATCAGTGTACCAAGGTGATTGTAAAAAGGCTTGATTGATCTGTGGAGTCATCATCTCGAGTTCGTTATCCAGTTCATTGATGTCCAGGGCTTGAAAGTTGGTTTCAGTCATTAATTTAGCTAACCCTTGTCCCTTTATGAGTTTTGGTGGTTTGATCTCAATGTCATACTCTAAAATGTTGGCTATCCATTTTCCCCTTTTACCTTCAATTCCCTCTTGAGTCAGAATATCTTTGACAACTGCATTTGGAACATAGGCAATTACATGAGAGTACAAGATATAAACTCTAAAATCATTTATGGCCTTTACAAGAGCATAGGCTTGCTTTTCCATGATTTGGTATTTGAGTGGAGCATCTCTAAGTGCTTTGCTGAAGAAAGCAATGGGCTTTTCACATCCCAGGTCATCTTTTATAATAGGACAGCAGCAATAGTATGCTCAGATGCAAAGGAAAAGATTATGAAATCTCTATCAAACTTGGGACTTGTGAGAACAGGTGTTCTTGTTAAAGCTATTTTGATTTCTTCAAAGGATTTTTTAGCTTCTATTGTCCATCTGACTTTAGAATCTTTCTTCAGCATATTGTTCAACAGTCTAATTAGCTCGGCCAAATTGGGAATGAATCTTCTTAGGAAATTGATCTTCCCTAGAAAGGCTTGTAACTCCTTGATGTTTCTTGGGTGAGGGACTTGAAGGATAGCTTGTATTCTGTCTGAATCAATTCTTATTCCATCTTTAGAAATTATGTGACCTAGGAGTTTTCCTTCTTCCAGGCCAAATAATGATTTCTTTGGGTTCAATGATATGCCATATTTTCTGCAAATTAGGAACACTTTCCTCAAATGATCTAAGTGTTCTTGGTCTGATTTTGAAAAAGCAGTGAGATCATCAAGGTATATGACTAAAAAGTCATGGATCTCTTTAGCAAAGGCTATGTCCATTGCTCTCTGAAATGTGGCTCCTGCATTTTTGAGTCCAAAAGGCATCTTCACATATTTAAAGGTTCCCCAGGGTGTTGTAAAGGCAACTTTATCTTGGTCATCTGGGTGAACTAAGATCTGAGAATCCATCTAATAATGAGATCCTTTAAGCACCCACTACCCTTTGTAGAATGTGATCCATCTTGGGTAAGGGGTAGTGGTCTTTGAGAGAGACTTTAGTCAAATTTCTTAGGTCAATACAAAGTCTTATCTCTCCAGTTTTCTTCCTAGTGGGCACTAGATTTGAAATCCATTCAGAAAACCTAATAGGTGCAATTATTCCAGCTTGATACATTCTTTTGACTTCCTTTTCAATAAGGGGAAGGAGGACTGGATTAATCCTTCTTAGCTTTTGTTTAAAAGGTTTTTGATTTTCTTTCAAGGGTATTGTATGTTGGATAACAGAGGTGTCATAGGATTTTAGATCCTCATACCTCTATGCAAAGACATCTTGGAACTTTGTAAACAACTTAATGTATTTGACTTTTTGGTCAGGAGACAATCTTTTGGAGAGTTTTAACATTTTTGGATTTTTTGTGGTTCCAATGTTGCAGTCTTCAATTTCTACATTTAATGGCTGCATTTTTGGCTTTCTTGGAATGTCATTTGAATCAAATATATCCTCCAAAGGAGTCAGGCTTGTGGGCAGGACATTGTCCTTCAGTTCAATTACTTCAGATTCTTCCTCAGTTATTTCATCAAAATTCATTTGTTTTAGCTCTTGCAGATTTTTGTGATCAAAAGTTGTTGGATGTAAAATCAAAGTTGCTGCTTCAGCTGATATATTTTGCTCCATTTTGTCAATTTGTTGTTGTTCATAAATAGTGCTTGTGTCTACGTTTGTGCTTGAGAATTCTTCTTTTAGAGTGAGGAAATTATTGATTTGGGTATCATTCTCAAACACTTTCCAATTTTTCACATTATTTGGGACAACAGGTTTGTGTTTGATCTCCGCAATGAAGTGATGATTGGGCTTGAATGGCAATTTGCAAGTGCTGGCAAAGGTTGCCAAACTATGTGCATGTAGGTTGTGCATTCTTGGAATTTTAGTGAGTTGTGTTTCCAAGAAGGTGTTCAGTATTTCCATGGCTGCACCCCTATAAGATCTTAGCCTAGGATCATTTGTAACAAAATTTCCCTTTATCTGTTGTATTATCAAATCTGAGTCCACTACAATTGAAATCTTGGTCACCCCTAGACTTCTAATCAGTTTAAGTCCCAGCAAAAGGGCTTCATATTCAGCCATATTGTTTGTGCATTTGGAGTTTAGCCTATATGCATGACCCTGAGCATGGTCATTTTGTATGTTGTGTATCCAAATCCCTGCTCCTACTCCTAATTTGTTTATTGATCCATCAAATTCTAAGTACCATAGGATTTCTTGATCACCACTAGTCTCAAGAGTTTTGGGAACTTGCTTAGTGGGTAGTAGATGTGAATTTTGTAGCTGATATGACATGTCTTGTTCACTTGTTACCTCAATCACATCAGCAACTTTTTGGTCTTGGGCACTGGATTGTCATTTATGTTCATTGTCTGTGCTATTTCTAGGAGTTTGGCCTCAGTTTTGGGACACATCTCAGCATTGTATAAGATAAATGAATCCATATCAGAATGTATAGAATAGATGGGGAATTTTTGGGGTTTCTCTTGACTGCTAACCACATATTTCATCAATGTTTCCCAGTACAATCTCTTTGGGTGGCCAAATACTAAAATGGTGGCATATGACATATCTAGTTGCAAAGGTCCTTGGAGTTTTGCACCCGAAGATCTAGATAAGAGCATGCCATATTTGGGTGGGATATCGGCCACCACCACATCCATCAAGATTGTTTTGGCTGGATATTGCACTAAAGATACACAAAGGTCTTTGATTAGGCCTAGACACCTGACCTGGCTAGAATTAAATGAGAACAAGTCCTTATATGGCCTTGTGATGTCTAGATCTAGCTTTTCCATCACTGACTTGGGCATTAGATTATGGGAAGCACCTGAATCAAACATTGCATTATGTAACACTTTTTCATGAATGTTCATGCTCACATAGAATGGAGGAACTCCTCCATCTACTGTCTTAGCATTGACTTTAGGACCAAAAAACAACTCTGGTTGGTCATCTAGGACATTGACTTCATCCCTAGTCTCTGATATTTGAAGTGACCTGTTAATCTGTTCCCTGTAGACCTCATGTTTAGCCAATTCCGAGAGTGGCATGGTTATTTTTATCTTACCTATTTCTGTTTCTAATTTGAAAGGTTTTTCCACTTGAACTCTTGTATTGTGGCCAATGGGCTTTTCCTTTTCTGTTGAGTTTTCCATGTTCTTTTCTTTATCAAGACTACTGTAAGGAACTGCACCTGCTTTGGAATTTACTACAACATATATATTTACACTTTCTTTTGGAAAGGAGGAAAAAGATGGTTGATTGTTTGATGGTTCCAAGTCTAAAATGTCCTCTATGATGGGCTCTTTTAGGTTGAGGTCTGTCTCAGCAGTGAATTCTGTGAGGGGAGAAGTATCCTTAGCTCTCTTGGGCTATTTGGTATCTTTCAATTTGGTAGATTCAGGTACATTTATTGTCCTACTTCTCAATTTGTATTAAATATGAACCTCATAGACTGTTGCATCATAGCCTTCTTTAAAATCAAATGATTCTCCAGACTTGGTTTGAAATTGATTTAAATTATGAGCCTCTTGATCATCCTGTGTTAGGAAAATTTGTTGCTCACCGTTTAAACCCATTAGATTAATTTGTGTGTCCTCTGTAGGCTCACTAGAGGTTGAGGCTTCAGCATAATTCTCTTGAAATGGGGGTCTGATGTTCTGATCAGGGCCAGTCCTTCCAGCATTAAGGTTTTGATTCTTTCTAAAGTTTGGGCTTCTTGTTGTGTTACTTGGTTGTCCTTCCCAGGATGATTTCCTTTCAATAGTCTCCACTCTATCTCCTAATCTGTCCATACCTTTAATGATTCCATCTAGCTTTTGCTCAAATGCTGAAGGTTCTTCTTTGAAAGTTGTTCTTCTTTCAGTTCTAGCCAGGTTTCATTTAGAATCAAGTTTTCCTCTACACTAACAGCTATATTCTGCATTTTTGCTAAGTTTAATGGGGCTCTTTCCCTCAGCTGATATGCCATGTCCGAATCAAATCCATCAGGGAATTTGATTAGGGCTAGGCTAGGGGGAGGTCTAAGGTTCTGAGAAATGGCACTATAGACATTATTGAACCTTGCACAATAGTCTTGAACGGTCTCTTGTGGGCCCCTTTTTAAATTGTCATATTCATATAAAATGTGTAAAGGGTCTTTCTTCTTTTCCCACGTGTTTAAGAAGGATTGATATAGGGCCTTAGGATTGGCTATAGAATTTGCAGCAAGTGCTCTAAACCAGGTCCTCACATCACCAGTTAGACTTTGGACAAAGATTTTCATTCTCACATCATCAACATCAATTTCATAGTTCTCAAAATAATCTTGCATTTTCTTGGTGTGCTGTTGAGCTGTATAGGAGCTAGTACAATCAAAGTAAGTGATTTTGCTTTGAAGTCTTGAGGCATAGCCCCTGGATTGGCAGGCAACTGCAAAGGAGCATAACGATTGGCCATATTTACAGGGATAAATGGGGCAGCAGGAAGGAATAAGAGGGCTGGAATAGGGGGAACAGGAGTGGAAATGTGAGTGGTGGATGGGGGAGTGGAAAGAATACTTTGAGGGGTGGATGAAGAACTTGGAGAGGTTGTAGTATTGACAGAAAGAAATTTTGCTCTCCCAGAGGTAAGCTCAGATTTTGTAAGGTTTGGCTAAAGCATATCAAGGTCTAAATCAACAGTTTCTAGACTTTCTTGTCTCCTAAGGGTTTTGGGGATCAAGTTAGGATTTTCAAAGATAGCTGGGGGATTAGGATCTGGGTTTGATCTGGTGTAACGAGTTTTCTTTTTTGGATCCAGCTTCTAAATTTGTTTTTGGTATTTTTCCTTTGAGTATGTTTTAGAATAGGGAGACTGATCTCTTCTTTCGGTTTAGTTCCCTAGTGGAGTCGCCAATAATGTTATCACTCAGGTTGTTCCCTGGCTCCAGAAGGGAATACAGCCGAGGTAACCACTAAAAAATATTTTAGCTATAGATCCTAGCCAATCCGCAACCAAAGAAGGCTCTCTCTTTGTGATTTATATTTGTTTGATTATATATTAGGCTAGTTATGAAGCACACATTTTGTTTGGTGTTTGGAAGATGACATTCAATAGCACAAGGCAGTAAGTTGAGAGAAGTTCAAACCATTGGGTTGATGGAGTCTAATGAAAATAAACTTTTGGATATGGTTTCTTTGGCAATAGGAAAATTTGCAGAGCAAGATAATTGAACATAGAACAACATTGAAGCTAAAAAAGGATGAAATGAAGTCAAGAAATGAAAGGCAATCAAGAATCTTTCATTATGTTAACAGAGGGAAAGTGTGTAAACATTATCAGGGAGCAATTAAGAATTCCTTGATGATATTTAGAGTGGATGAGCCAGGGATACAAGAGTAGTTAAGAATTCTTGCCTATGCTAGTCCTATGGAAAACATAAAAATTCTACAGGAATTGAACACAGAGTACAGCAAAGTAAATTCTGGGTTATCCTTTTTTCCTGTAATTTAGAACATGGTTTTCATATGATAAATAAAACACAAATACAGTAACTCAAGAGTAAAGGAAACTTCTTGATCCATGCAACAACACAAGAATTCTGCAATACATCCTTCAGCCATCGATTCCACAACCAGCAATTTCACCAACACAACATCCAACAATTTTATTTCAGAAGAGTTCTCAAAATTTACAGAGAAGGTCCAGAATGATATTCATCAGCCAAAATTAATGCATCTCTTTTGAGAGTATTTATAATAAGTTTACAAAATATCTCATAGGTAAATATCAAGACATAAATTTATCCATCTACTCTGGCGGAGGCAATAACTGATGTGGAAAAAATTGCGCAGCAATAAATGAGGAAATAACTATGTTGTATTGGCTGCTTTAGGTGTCCTGTTATTGCTGACTTTTTGGCTCTGATAGTCGATAGATGGTTGTTTCCGTGATGTTCTATCATTTTCCACCTGTGCCTGAGTTTGTTTCACCTTTTGGCGTGAATTCTCTCCTCGGTTGATTTGATTTTCTGATAGGAGACCCTGATATTAACTTTTACCTGTAATGTAGATAATTTACAAAAAAGGAGAACCCAACTACCTTGGAAAGACCTCCAACATGCTCTGCCACCACTGATTTGTTGGTAATTGATGCTTTCTCAATTTAATTAGTGTCTTATCAGCTTCAGTGTACCTGTAATAATTTGGCTGGAAATAAAAAAGATGTGCCACCTCATGCTCAATAAAAAACAAATTTTCCAGTTTATCATATAAACTTTGTCTAGAGGGAGGCACTATCTCTTCTGAGCTGCTTGATGATGTTGTAATCTGATTTTGCACATAGGTATTTAGCCTATGAGTATATTGTTCCTGTTTTAACAAATTCCCACTGCTAGTGACCAAGCTAGGTAAACCTTTGGTCTGTAACATTGAAAATTTATTTCTGAGGCTTCTATCTCTGTCTGCATTTCCTGGCATTTTCTTTCTATAGTTTGAACAAAATTCCTCATAGTTAGCACCTTCTTGGCTCTTAAAATAGTCTTTGTCCTGTTATGAATGTCTAGAGATGCTAATTGTTCACTGGTATGAGTGTTCAAAAAATGAATCATCTGATTGGCTTGCTCAGGCTTATTTGCCAATAATACCTTGGCCTTTTGAGTTTCATATTGAGCCACTCATATCAATTCTATTTGATCAAAAATAGTTTGTATTTTTGTCCATTGATCAGCAATAGCTTGGCCAATCTTATCCCACAAAATGGTCTTCATTTCTGTGAGAGTTCTATGGAGAGTGAGGTCCTTCTCCAAGGCCTTTATCTTATTCTCTAGGGCCTTCACTTCCCTTGTTTTCTCAGCTACAGTCATTTTTGACTTGTCATAACTAACCTCAATTTTGGCTAGTTTTTCCTTGGTTTCCTTTAACTCTACCATTTGGATCTCCAAAGCTTTTATTTCTTTCATCATTTCTTCCACGCTCAGGCTGGCCTATTGTAGTGCGGTTGCTATAGTTGCTGCTAAAGTTGAGGTACCTGTTGTCGATGTTGATGCTGGATCAAGGGGAGGGGATGTGATGGTGACTGCTGGAGGATGAGCTGTGAGAATTGGAGCTATTTGAGCTGGCTGAGAGGCCAACTCCAGTTGTTTTCGTTGTAGAGCTACTTCTAAGGCTTTCTCTCTATCCAGCAACCTTTGGTTCATCCTCATCAGTAAATTGACCACATCCTCTTCTTCTTTTTGATGTGCCACCTCTGTGGTCTCGGGGTGTATTGTAGTTGGGAGCTTCAGTTGTCTTCTCAGGGCTGATATATCTTCCTCCTTGTTTCTTATTAAGGCCTGTGCGACTTTGGGATCCTTGGGATCATGTCCCAATTCTACGATAATCTCTTCCAAGGATTTTATTCTATTATCCTTGGCTAATGAGGAGGCTTTCTCCAGCTCTAATTGGGCATAAGTGTTATACAATGAATTTTGCAGTCTATGAGCCATTAGTGCTTTGTCTGCCAAGGTGGAGTATACCATTTCTCTAGCATGTTTGTGTAACTCAATCTAGTCTATTGGGTGGATGTCTTTAGCAAGAACTTCCAGATTGGTCGTAATATAATATATAGCTAATTGTGGCTGCTATATAGTCATCTTCCCTGCCTAAGGGTCATCTTCCCTACCTAGATATCATAGGCTGCCATTAGCCTTTGTTGATTGGTGGGAGCCATTCTTAACAATTGGTTATAAATCTGAAACCTCAGTAGTTCATTTCTAGCTTTGATTTCTGTGAATAATCTCTTGATATCAGAGCATTGCTTGATATTTTGCTCGGTGGATGTTACCTCCACAGCAGGTTGTCTCTCTTGCTCCTACTGAAAGGAGCTAGTCGATGTCTCCAAAAATGGAGGGATCTGTTGTTCAAAAGTTCCCTCACCCCTAATGTTGCATGTTGTTTCTTCTGTGAATTCTTCTTCAGAGTAGGGGTTTATCCTTTGTCTCTTCTCACATTGCTAGTCTGTAGATGCCCCTGTAGGTGTCACTTCTGGTCTATCCCTCTTTTTGGCTCTTTCCTCATTATGAGGGTTTGTAGTACAGGGATATCGGCTGCCTTTACTTGCACTGAACGGATTTGTTCTTGACCCTTTTCCTGGTTTGTAGATGGTTGTTCTGCCATTGTATTTTGCTACTCTAAATGTTGTATTTCTTTACCTTTCCGTGCAGGTCGAGTGGTTTCTTGAGCTAGCTGTTGTGAAGGTGTAGCGACTGATATGCTTGCTCCAATATGTTGAGGCTGTGTGAAAGGGACCTATGCAAAATAATCCAGGTCAATTCTCTTCTCATATTCTTTCATTTCTTTTTCTAATCTTTCTTCTTCAATTAGTGTGCCCTCTACCCATTTATGTCGATTAGCATATTGTTCAATGTGAGGGATTGGCTGGTGCACATATCCTAAAAGCTTGTTTTTTACTCTTCTATAGCTTATGAAATGTTCAGGGTCATATGGTGCCCAACAAAAGCCTTGTTTCAGCATGAGTTAATCTCTTAGTATCTTGTCTGCATCATTCCAGCCTTCTTCCCTCTTATTGAAAATAAAAGGTCCCAATTGATGTCTTATCTTGAGCTGTGCCTTTTTGTTTTTGCCATGGAAATGAGTCAAATCTGCACTACTAAATTGCCTCAAATATTCCAAGGCAAAGAGTCTCATAGGCACATATTTTGGTAGCTTGTAGGGGGGTAATTCACAACCATAAATCCTGATCACTGTATGGTTTTTGTACAAATACCAATCACCAATGCTGTAGCCCCTTGAAAGATGTAAGATTTTCTACATTTCAGCAGTGAGCCTGCCACAAGGAGTCATAATCAACAACCAAGTGGCTGGGTAAATGAACATGTCAATAAACTCACAATATGTATAAGGTGAGAGGTGAACTTCATGGAAAACTGAGGTCCAGAAAATGACAGATCTCCTCTCTCCTTTGGAGTTTAGTTTCTTAAGAGGAACTTGGAAACTATCAGGATGATAGTACATCAGTAGATGATATATGTAGGATGTATACTTGAACACTCCTTCTCTCTCCAACATCATAAACTGCTCATGGATTTTGTTTGCTATGAAGGTGGCATAGTCATACATGACAGCAGCGGGTTGTCCTGGAGTGAACATGGACATTAGTACAAACACAGTTTCATCAACAAACTCACTGGTTTTTCATCCTAGAATGTAGGATATCATGTCTATTAGGAGTTTCCCTGTCTCATTGAATGAGACTTGATGATAAGGTGGAGGATGATTAGGTTGGCACTGTGGTTGCATAAACAACTGACCTAGTCTTGTTATTTCTGAGCTGGGCATCTTTGCACCTTGATGAAGAGGAGCTTCATGGTGAGAGGAACCAGAGGCTGAGTTGGCTGAAAGTTCAACATTTCATTTATGGACTGAGGAGTAATATATAACAGCATAGATCCAGATGGAGTGAGGATTGCTCTTTGTGTGGGATCATAGTTTTCACAGCATAAATGAATGAAATCAGGCAACACATTGACTGAAGGGATGTAGTAGATAGGCATGTTGGATTCCCAGATTCTCAGGACATCAGTGTTATTTCTGTGGCTATTTCTAGATTGACAAAATGTTTGCAGGTGAGACTTGAGACCCATCATGTCCTTAATCTGGAAGTCCCTGTCTGCCAGAGGTAACCATTCTAATTGCTTATGTGGTGCATTCAAGGGTGCAATGTTGAGATCCACTAGAGCCTCCATGCTTGAATTGATTGTGTTTTGACTATAATATAGGTTTATGAAACAGCAGAAAAGAGAACTCTAGCTCTAAGAATTTTGTCAGGATCTTGCACACTGAATTTTATCTTGTAGTCACCTCACTGGGTAGCATTCGTGGTGGAAAAGGCGAATTATGCAGAATGTGTTGGGGAGGTTGGATAAGACAGCGAAAATGGCCTCCTTTTCAATTTGTTAAGTGACCCGAATCTTTGGTTTAGAGCTCTTTGGAGTAACAGACAGCAGAGCAGTGGATTTGGTTTCCCACAGGAAATTACAGAATTGGCTTGGAATGTTGGAAGAAACAGGGAAAGAGCAATTTATAGGTGTTTTTTGGCGATTTTACAGGCGGATATGGGCTTGAATTACAGTTTGATGGGCAATTTGTAGAGGCAAACAGAATTCGTAGGTTTTCTTTGGTAACAATGGTCAGATAGTGACTCAAAGTGCAGAGGTTTGTAGGCAACAACGCATTTGACTTGAATTTAGCTCTTTGGGTAATTTTTAACAGAGAAATTTCATAAAAACAGGGTTTGTGGGTGAATTTCGAGTAAATACCTGTTCCATGGGTGCCTGGTGCAAGTTTTGGTTGCAGACTAAGCGGAGGAGGTCGAGTTTTCTGAGTGGATTCACCTGGGTGGTGGACTGTAGCTCCGGTGATGAAATGGACGTAATTTGCATGTAGAGGGTGCGCAAGTAAACCAAACACAAATGAACAAAAATCATAGCTTCCCGAGTTTTTATCCAAATTTGGACTTTTTGGGCTTTTGGCGCTTTTCGAGGGTGACATCAGCATGATGTAGCTTTTGTCCGGTAGTGAAGTTCGGAAGGTGACGTGGTTGGTGATGTGGTCACTGACGTGGGGGATGATATGGCGGACACGGCGGATGAACAACAACATGGGTGATGACGTGGTGCTGACGGCATAGTGATGCGAGCGGTAGGACAAACGGTGGTATACGGTTTCCATCGGACCACCTTTGGTATGGGGGTGGTTTCTGTCAGAGCAGGCCCGATGCAATGATAATACGACAAGTGTACCTAGGTACGATAGGAAAACCACTGACCATCAGGCACTAACGATCGGTCATCGGGGCACCTCCGATATCAATGAGGACCGTTGGATCTGGAGAACGTGATCCAACGGTGGACGGGAAGGTGAGTTGTTGGAGTTTTAATAAAGAAGCACGCGTGATAATTGAAATATTTTATAAAGTTTGGAGGGTTTCAAACTTTAGGTTATCGAGAAATGCGGAGCAGATATGGTAATTTAATTAACCAAACGTTAATTAACCCGGTTTATTGTGCATCAGGTATGGTTATTTGTTTGACTAGAGGTCTAACAAATCCCGATGGGACACGTGGTCGGTTATCATTGGCCCCAGGGGGACCAATGGCTCCCAAGGAATTATTAAACATAGCCATATTAGGTGGGGGCGGGATATATATAATGCTTTGGGTTTTTTGCTTTTTATATAGTAGGGGTAGGGAAACATTAACATAGGAGCTATATAATAAGTTACGGTGTTAATATGACAAATGATGGGGAAATGCTAAGTTTATAGGGAAAAACTTAGATTTTTGTTAGGAAATGAAAGGGAAATAGGATGACTATGTTTACACAAGAAATGTGGCTTGTGTTGACAAAGTAAACACAACATTTTGCTTAGTAATTCTCAAAAATGAAATGGGTTAGGAATATTGAGCAGATTTCAATATCCCTAGGGGATGTTAGTGAAGTTTGTGGGGGAAATGAGAGGGGAAGTCAGTCATGCCCCACTGAACTTGTAGCCACTTTGCCATGATACTTGTGATACTTTTTAAACTGAACATCACTCTGCTTTCTGCAACCTCATAATTATCTGCCTACCCAACCTAAAACACCTAACATTTTTTCTTCCTTTGATTGGGTGCATTTGAACTAGCAAACCCTACTTTTCCTCTTTCCTTTTGGTTGCCCTCCTATCTAAATCTATCCTTGTTTCCACTAAGGGCTGAGATTGAGCAGTGGGGCCCTTTAATTCTCTATCTCATCTAGTGATTTTCCAAGCTTGATCTGTTTGAGCAGATCTTATTCTCTATTCTAAAACAAGAAATTTAAACATGATCTAGCCAAGGTTAAACTATCTGGCTATTCATCCATGGTGAGAAAGTCAGTTGTTTCACTTTATGAACTTGTTGTACAACATGTAGTGCAGTGGTAGATTTTTAACAAGCCACTTCCCTGGTCTTTCTTTTGGGATTCCTTCCCTTTCTCTTCATCTTGAATCTTGATTTATTGATAATATGGAACCTTTACAGCATGGAAAGGATGATCATATTTGGTATTTCCACAGTCAATCATGAAAAATGACACCTATTGGTATAGGAACCTAACACACGACGTCCAGCTCCCATGCAAATTAACGACCAAATCCATTGTTCCAGCTTTTCAACCGCCACTTGACCATCAAGACTATAGCACAAGCTTCACAGCCTGTCAACCAACCTGCCATTGTACGATTTTCCTCCTTAATCCAGGTATTTATCCATTTTTTCCCTGCAACCCTGCAATTTCAGTTTTCCACTCAGAATTCTACCAGAGAAAGCCAAATTCAAGTTAAATACAGTCTGTAATTACCATAAAAGACCCCAAAACTGTTGTTTAGTTCATTTTTCCCATAGAAAACTCGAATTCTAGTTTGAACACACAAGAACCAAATATGGAAACTCCCATAGCCTTGGATGTCGCGCCCATGAATGCACCTCATAAAGACTTAGATTATCTACCCCTGGCCGACAAAGAGTTTCAAATAAAGGATTTATCTGGTGATAGGAACCATCTTCAGGCTTTCTGCCAAGTTAGGGATAGCTATCTAAACAAGTTTGACATTTTTGGATTGTGGGAATCCAATCTTCCCATGTATTTCCTGCCCTCAGTCCATGTTTTCCCAAATATCATTCATCAATGTTGTGCCAACTATGACCCTGTTCACATAGCAGTTATGTCCCCATCCCAAACTATTCTTTCTTCGATAACTGCTAAGTCCATTAATGAAATGATACACTTCCACTCCACTCAGCCCCTTGCTCCTTTCCATGGGCTATCTACTTGAAAAAGACACTCAATTGCCCAAATAAAAAATAACCCGTATTGCCCAGATATTCATGAAGCCAAACCACCAACCTCAAGGCCCACCTCCCTATCTATAGACCTGCTTCACTAAAACTAGAAAACTTATTGCTGACATGATATCCCTAATCATGGGTTTTAAGTCTAGTGAATTTGTTGATGATATCACCTTAGTTCTATTGTTAATGTTTACCCCAGGACAGCCCCCTGCTGTCAGGTATGATTATGCCACTTTCATTGCCAACAAAATCCATGATCAGTTCATGAATCTAGATAGGGAAGGAGTTTTCAAATACACATCTTTCATATACCAATTATTGTTATATAATCATCTAGACAACTTTCCTTTCCCCATCAGGAAATTGGACTCAAAGGGAAATCGAAGGTTTGTGATCTTTTGGACCTCAATCTTCCATAATACCTATGAGTCCCCTTATACTTATAATGAATTCATTGACTGGTTTATACATCCAACATCCACTCTATTGATAGGAGTTCCCCCTCCTAGAATCACTGGTGACATGAAGAAAATTCTCCAGCTCTCCAAGCACTATAGGATAGGTGACTGGTACCTGTACCAAAATAACACAGAAATTAGAATGTATGGGTGTGAACTTTGCCCTTTCAAGTTTCCTAAATATGTGCCCATGAGATTGTTTGCACTAGAGTATTTTAGACAGATCATAAATGCAGACTTAGTCCATTTTTGTGCTGCCAAGAAGAAGGCTCAGTTAACAATAAAGAACCAGCTAGGCCCCTTTGTCATCAATTCTAGGGATGCATGGCAAGAAGCTGAAAATATCTTAGAAGAACACCTTAGATTGAAGAAAATTTTTTGGTGGGTGCCCTATCACCCAAATAGTTTCATATGTGACAGAAGGACAAGCAACAGGTTGTCAGTTTATATACATCAAAGGATCCCAGAAATTGAACAGTTTGCAAACCAGGATGAATGGGTAGAAGGGACCCTAATAGAATAAATTAGTGAGTAAGAAAAAATGGAAATGGCTATGAAAGATCTTGAAGAAACCCTTGACTTGGACTCTTTTGGATAGGTAACATTCAAGCTACCTCAACAAATAGAAATTGGTACATCCCCTGCTGCAACTTCCCATTAGCCTACACAGGAAACCAACATATCAGCTACAAGGACTTCCAAAGGAAAAGAAATAGAGACCACAGAGCAGCCTACAATGGCAGATCAGTTTGCAAAGTCCAGAGAACAAAGTCTAGTGCAAATTCCTCCAGCCCAAACTAAAGCAGCAGAAAGCCCAGCATTGCAAACTTCTCTAAATGAGGAAAGACATAAAAAGAGAGATAGAGAAACCACCACACCTATCAATGGGCCTGTAGAACAACCTGGAGCAAAGAGGCAAAGGATGAACCCTCTGTCAAAAGAAGAAATAATTGAAGAAACTATAGATAGCCAGAGAGAAGAAAGAGCTAGCCAACAAACTTTTATAATGGGAGGAACATCTGCTAGCTCACAGATGCAAGAATTAGAAAGACAACAAAGTACAGAAGTGTCATCCCTCAGACCACAAAGCAAGCAAACATTAGACATCAAGAAGACCTTCACAGAGATAAAAGCTAGGAATGATCCTGTAAGGATTCAAATTTACAGTCAGTATTTGAAAATGGCCCCCACAAGCCCGTAGAGATTAATGTCAGCCTATGACATTAAAGAAGGCAAAATGTTGATGAGTTACTTTAAGCCAAAGGTGCAACAACCCCAGTTAGCAGCAGATTACATTAGAACCAACTTGGAGGTCTTAGCGAATGATATGCATCCTATGGACCAGATTGAGCTTCATAAGCAAACTAGGGAAATGTCTTATTCCACATTGACTGACAAAGCAATGCTGGCCCATAAGTTGCAAAATTCCTTGGAGAATACAACTGCTCAATTAAATTTGGAGAAAGCTCTTCTCTGGCCAAGGATAACATAATCAAATCACTTGAAGAGATCATCATTGGATTGGAACATGACCCCAAAGATGCTAAAGGCATAAAGGCACTAATCAAGAAAAAGGAAGAGGACATTGCTACCTTAAGGAAACAGCTGAAACTGCCTCCTTCAAGGCATCCACAAACTACAGAAGTTATACAACAGAAATCCGAGGAAGACATGATGGCCCTGCTCCTGAAACTTAACGAAATATTAAATGATACAGAGCAGGCATCAGAAAAAGCACTAAAGGAAAAACAGGGAGAGTTGACCTCTCAGCCTCTTGAGGTAATCCCCATAGTCTCAACTGCAATAGCTACAAATGTCCCAGCAGTCACAGCACAGGTAATTACAGGTACATCAATAGCAGGTACAACACCAGGTAGCAGTATTAATATGAGCACAAAAGAATTAATAAAGGCCATGGAAGAATTAAGATTGCAGGTCATAGAGTTGAAACAAGTGAAAGAGCAACTGGCTAAGGTAGAAAAGGATTATGATATCTCCAAAATAAGTATTGTGGAAAAGAATACGGAGATTAAAGCCTTAGAAGGTTAAGTGAAAACCTTAGAATAAGAACTCACTTTTGATAAGCCCTTGACAGAAATCAAAAAAATCCTTTGGGATAATATCATTCAGTCTATAAATGAAATATGGCCATCAATCTAGGTAATCTATGAGTAGCTAGACTTAGTGAAAACAACCCATGGAGCAATTCAATAGACAAGAGCAGAGTTGGGTAAAATTACAGAAGAAATCAACAGGCTTATACAATTTTTGAACAACAGAAATAGAGAGCAATTGGAAAAACTTGGCATCTCTAACAGAACAAACACCACTTTGGAAATCAAAATGGTTCTAACCAAGAGAACCTTTATGCATAATTTAGAGAGAAGGTGCCAAGACATGCAAGTAGAAATCAATTATTTTATGGAGAAATTCATAGTTTTGCAAAGTAAAGGGCTACCAAGTCCTTTGGTCATTAATGATAAGTTAATGAAACAAATTGATTATATAGATAAATTGAATAAGTATGCTGGCAATCAAGCTAGCTCATCATCAAGTGCAACCGGAGTGAAAGCACTTCCCGCAGGTTGAGTTCTCCATGACAGCTTGGAGAACTTATTTTACATTGAGCATGAGGTAAAGCACCTATTCACCATCCAGCCTAACTTCTTCAGATATACAGAGACTGATGAAACACTCAGGAAACTTGAGAGGCACAAATTTCTAGAGCAGAAATGGTGGGAAGATATGTTAGAAATTTTGTAAAGTTACCTTTGGTAAAACATAAATTTTGGGCTATTTACCTTGTTAAGATAAACAGAGATGAATAAAGGTGAACAGGGGTCAAAACAGGTCAAAGAGTATCAGAACAAGTAAAGAGAATTAGTCAAATAGGGCAGCCAGCACAAAGTTACTAAAGAAGACAGCAGCAAGCCAAATAAAAGGACCTGCCTCCAGCACACTCAGCACAAATAGGAACAGCACAACATCTGTTTACTTTTTTCCTATCATAGAGACTAGTTGTCTCTATTTTCTTGTAAAAATGATTTCTCATCACTAGAATATATCTCACTCTGTTATGAGATATTTTGTGTAAAATATGTTGTATAAATACTCCCTCAATTAGAGTATTTAGGGTGGATTCATATACATTGCTATAATACTAGTTTTTGGAATAAAGTGTTGATTGGATCAAATTTTCTCATGGCTTGCTGGACAAAGAATTAATGCAAGGAACTTTTCACAGATTTCTTGAAGCAAACACTGGATCAATAAGTCCTCTATACCCTATGTTTTAAATTTTTCCTTGTTTATTATATCATCTTTGTTTCACATCTGAATGATAAACAAAAAAGAGTAATTCAGAATATGCTTTTTTGCACTCTGTCTTCAAAAGTTATCATTTTCAATGTTTTCTTCTGAATTAGGATAAACAGTGAAATATTAATTGCTTCTGTTTTCTAGTTCTTTCATTTTTATTATTTTTTAAAGAATACTTAACTGCTCTTTATCAGTAATCATCCAAGTTCCCTCTTGAAATAGGTTGAAGGATTCTTGATTGCCCTTCACCCATTTTTGAAACCCATTCCATCTATTCCAAGTCTTTCTTTGTTCCCTGTTTGACCATCTTGCCCTATGAAACCATCCTTCGTTAAGAAACCAAGTCCAGTTAAGCCATCTTACTTGACTCCATTAGCCCAATGGCCTAGACTACTGAGTATTATCCCTTTGCTATTGAATCTCACCACCCAATATCAAACAAACTCCAAAACTTCACAACTAGTCTAATATCTTTAAAAACAAAGCTAAAACTTAAAGAGAGAGCCCTCTCTAGATGCAGATTGGCTAGAATCTTCATCTAAAAGATTGGTTAGTGGTTACCTCGGCCTCCTTTCCTTTTCTTACAACTTTGGGAAAACTTGAGTGATAACAGCCCATACATAAGGAAATTGTACAGAAGGAAACAAAATATTTCCTCTCTATCCAGGAAAGATCCCTAACTGCATCCAAAATGTGATGGATGGTCTCAACTATAGTGTAAAGGAAAGAGAACCATTTAATTATGGGAACTTCAAAGCTGCTGCAAGCCAGTTAGTCACATATAGAAATCTTATTTTGAGGGAAGGACCTTATTGGTTGGGATGTCGATTTAGATGTCCCATTATTTGGTATCCTCCTGAAGGGTATCGATTTGATTATGAATTACATAAAGGACATGAATAGACAACCTTTGCAAGTTTGGCACAAAATCACAGTTTTAGGCCTGATAAAGAAACCTTTTTCCCGACCTACTGCTTAACTACATTACATAGGAACTATTTATTTGTCATGAGGACATGAAAAAAGGTAAGTAAGGGAGTATGTTGAGCCTTGCAATAGGTATGTATTTACTCTCAATTATTGTATTTTTCCTCCTTTCTTATCCATTTTTTGCCATGATATAATAACATATTGATAGGATTTCGGTAAGGAATGAATAAAACTGCTCTTGATACGACTTGACTGACCATACTAACTCTCATTACATTTTATGTAGAAAAACAGCAGAAGGAATAATTGTTGTTCCAAAGTTAGAACAACAAGAGCTAATGGAGGAAAATGAGACACGTCAGGTGCAGTCGAACCAAGGAACGAGTCAAGGAGATCAACGCGGGATAGAAGAATTGTCTGAAGATAGCATTTAGTTGTGAATCCCTCAGGATCCCTTGATCCTGAGGGATCACATTTATCTTTTCATTTTGATTATAGAAGGGGAGACTGAAGAGGGATCTCTCGTCACTTACTTGGATTGTAATTTTAATTTACAGAAGGATGATTCTAAGGAACAAGATCGTGTTTTGATGATAAGTGACTTTGATGATTAAGATACAACTTGTGTTGTTGTTCGTTTGTATATTCTGAAATCGTTAAGCAGTGTTCGCTGGTGTCTAGGGCCCGGTCTCTAGTGGAACTTACTGTTGTTCCCTATTTTATGCATTTTCCATTTCCTGCAAGTTATTTTGCTTTATAGCTTTTTAGTTGATGTATTTTCATTGAATCAGATTTCTGGTATTCATTTCATTAAATGCACAATCATAGTTGGTTTTATTTAATTCATGTCATGGATTGAATTAGTTATCAGTTAAAGAATCATTTCGGGTTAATTACAAAACAGGGCGTGATTGATTAAGTGTTTTATTTCTATCCAATAGTTTAAGTACAGTTGAAAGAGCTCAGTTAATACTATGGTGCTCTCGGTTGATTGTCATTTGAATTTAGTTTATCAAGATTGAATTACGGTATTGTTTGAGATAGAGTTATGATGCTTAGATGAATTATTTCCTTTAAAGTTACAAGCTTGAGATTTATGATTGCATCTGTTTACTCTTGTATTGAATTTCATAGCTTAGTTTAAAGCATTACTCTCTGGATTTATAGCTTGCACATATTGTGTACACTCTTGGAATAAGAAGACTTACCCAGGTTGATAATTAATGTGATGTAATTAGGAGTTTTAAAAGACACCTTTTAGCACCCAAAAATGTTGAGATACCTCAAAGGCACATCTCAGTATGGCTTGTGGTACAGATGGATAGATGGAGTGAAGCTTCAAGGCTTCACAGATGCACATTGGGTAGGGAGTCCATTAGACCAGAAGAGCACTTCTAGAGGAATATTCAACCTTGGTTCAGCTGCAATTTCCTGGTATAGTAGGAAACAGAGGTTAGTTGCACTTATCTTAGCACAAGCTGAATAGATGGCTACCAGTCATGCTGCATGTGAGGCCATTTGGATGTGAAAGATTCTAGTGGGATTGTTTGGTCAGAGGATGGATCCAATTGTGATCTACTGTGATAATCAAAGTTGTATCAAACTCTCTGAGAATCCAATTTTTCATGATAGGTCCAAGCACATTGATATCCGGTATCACCATCTTCCAGACTGTGTGGTCAAGAGGATCATGTTGTTGCTATATGTTTTGACCAAGGAATAGGATGCAGATATTTTGACTAAGGCAATGTCAAAATGCAAGTTCGAGTTCCACAGAGATAGGATTGGGGTTACTGATAATCCCTTTCTTTTTGAGAGGGAGTGTTGAAAATAGCAACAAGAAATGCTAAAAATAGAAGTGCTAAAAATAGCACTACTATAAATAGCATTTCGGGATACATTCCAATTTAAGTTAGTCCCTCAACTAAAATTGAGAATTAAAATTCGAATTTGATCTTAGCAGTTGTTTGTAAAATAATTAATTAACTCATCTTGAGTAAATTAGTTGTAGGAAATCAAACATGAAGTCTATGTGAAGACATGCAACAATTTTTCCATTGATTAAGGAAGTTATCCCTTGATTAAAGGAGATCGGAATGAGTTGTACTTTGAGTTGCAATTAGTTAGCTCAGTTATCTGAGTTAAGTCCAGTTAGAGTAGTTCCAGAAGTTTGTGGAACTGATTGTGAGTTCAATTAGTTAATGTATGCATGCATGTAACTATTGCACTTCAGATAACTGAATATTCTCTCATAAATAACTCATGCATTCCAGTTCAGTCAAAGACCCGGTTGAGATCAGGTGATGGGACAATCTACTATCAGTTGCAAGTATATTCCATGGAGGATATCTCTTGCATGTATAAGGAATTCTTCCTTGGAGATTGCGCAGTTACTTTTGAGTTTGATGGTTGTGTGATGAGGCCAATTCACACAGGTGGCAACATTGGACCCCAAGAAAAATTGCGCAAGGAAATAGGAGGCTTGGAGGGCTAGAGGAAGGCATATGTTGTGCCTATTCAGTCTGTGAGTTGTATTGTTCGATTGTGCTAAGAGCTGGATGGCTTGTGAGCTGAAGCTTTGTGTAATATAAACATATTTGCACTTGTATGATATTACAAAGATCAGGGTTTTAGGCTGAGGCTTTCCCCAAAGTATTCTTCCATGTTCATGTGTGATTACTTTCTCATTCTCAGTTATATGGGTTCTAATTGATCTTTCTCATATTTGATTAAGCTTCCGCAAGTTTGTTGTAGAAGTAGATCTGGTATTTTTCTTTAGTATATTGCATAATTTGTTGATCAACAGTGAGAAATTCTACAATATTTGTTTATTTGAAATTCTTCATCATTCTCTTCATCACTGCTGCTCTCATAGTCCATAGGATTAGGACTAAGTGGACACTATGACTCTCTATTAATTTGAAATTATTCATCATGCTCTTCATCGCTGCAACTCTCATAGTCCAGAGGATTGGGACTGAATGGATACCGAGACTCTCTATTCATTTGAAATTCTTCAGCATGCTCTTCATCATTACTGCTCTCATAGTCCATAGGATTAGAACTAAGTGGACACTGTGACTCTCTAATCATTTGAAATTCTTCATCATGCTCTTCATCATTGATGTTATCATATTCCATAAGATTAGGACTAAGTGGAAACCACAACTCTTTATTTATTTGAAAATCTTCATCATGCTCTTCACCACTACTGATCTCAAGTCGATAGGATTAGGACTAAGTGGAAACCATGACTCTTCATTTATTTGAAATTCTTCATCCTACCCTTCATTACTGTTTTTCTCATAGTCTTTAGGATTAGGACTAAGTGGAAGACTTGTCTCTCTATTCATAGTGAAAGAATTTTCGTTATATTCATCAATATGAATAGAGTCGTTACGCTATGAAGCTGTTGATGCTTCACAAAGTGAAACTTCACTATCAGGAGAATCCACACCTTTCAAATAGAAGTGGTTGAATGATACAAATGCACTCTCTCCTAATGATAATATATAGCTTAAAGAATGAATGTTTCCTTCCAAAGTTTCCCTTTAAAGAATTTCGTTGAAAAGTTTCTCTCCAAAAATTTTGTTTCATGTATTTTCCTCCAAAATTTTCTTCTGCAATTTATTGAAAAAAGTAAACTAAAATTTTCTTATGAAATTAATCTTTTAAACTATATCTTTAAATTAAAATTGTAAACTAAATATTTTACCTAAATTAATGTTTTACTTAGACCATATAGCATTTGCTAGACAATTGAATGTTTCTTTTAATTTTTTTTTAGATCTTCTATCACACATTCAAAATAAATTGCTATATCACCATAACACAATTTATATCTTAAGTTTTTGTAAAAAAATAAACTAATACCACCTTCACCATGCGGTAATTTTTTTTTGTAATGTTCGCTTTAGGATCATTTACTATATCGCCATAACAAGGTTTATATGTGAATTTTTTTATAAAAACACATTAATACCACATTTGATCGTGCGGTAAAATAATTCTGTATTTTCCACTATATCATAAATTTCATTATCACTAATCCTCACATCACATCAAGGCTTTTCGAGGTTCTTTAAAAGACTTGGAGCTATCTTGTGGAGCAGCGACATTATTATCGACAACATATTCAATGGAAGATTATTGCATTTGAAAGGCTAGTTTCCCTTTTGTTGTGTGAAAGCCTTAAACTCCCATACGTTTACCAGCAGTTATGTGTTAGTTGGGTTGTTATCTTTGTGTAAAATACTAGACCAAAAACATATTCCAATAAAATAATCTTTAACTTTTTATTAATGCAATTTAGATTTTTTTCTTGAAATTAAAAATTTAGATGAGCTAGGCTTACCCGACAGCCCCATGGCAGGCAGAAGGCCACTACATTCGTAGTGGGTGTGGTGGGCCCAATAGCTCCCGTTGGTGGCACCCACCATCGCGGCCCAACCCGCCAAGGGTGAGGGTTGATTCTTAGAATTAGGCCTCCACCCCCACGAGGTTGTTGGACCTCGGGTGTGGGGCGGGAGGAGGCTGCTCAGAATTAGGCCTCCACCCCGATGGGCCCATTGGGCTGCAGGGGTGGGGCAGGAGGGGCTATTTGCAACCCCCTTCCACCCCACCCCCACGGTCTAGAAGGACCGTGTGGGTGGAGGCCCAATTCCTAGAATCAGGCCTCCACCTCCACGGGCCCATTGGGCCACGATGGTGGTGAGTAATTTTTTTAATTTTTTATTTTTTTAAGATTACGTTTTAAAAATTATTTATCAATAATGATTATTTATCATTTTTAGAGTCTGTTTTTTTTGGTTTGTTTATTTAAGATATTGTTTTGTAATTTATTGATTTATATATCAAGGAATATTTCTCTGAATCTTTCTCGACCAAATACTACAAAAATTAAAGATGGATCCTCAAAAAACATTGTTGAATGAGCCAAGCCTGAGCTAATAACAACAAATCTATCAAGTGCCTCAAATGATAAGAAGATATTTTCTTACTAGAACATATTAAAAGAAGTGAATCATACAGAAAACGCATGGTATGTGAAAGATAGAGAAGGTGAACAACATCTGTAGATATATCTATATGTTGATGTCCCTAACGATAGTGGACTTTATGAGGTTCTAGGAAAATTACTAGACATTTGTTTGATACCGGACACTAAAGTTGTTTATGTACTTACAAAACTGCCCAAGTCAAATGACAATATTAAATATCAATTATCATTTTCAATGTATGACACAACAAAGGAATCTACAAAGATGTCTACACAAATCATAAATTAGATTGCACAAGATATGGTAAGTATTGTTATTTATATTTATGTGTTTTGTGTTATTGTAATTGTATCAATATATTTTTATAACTTAGTTTTTATTGACATATGATATTTTGTTTGACAAACATTTATTGAAAATATTTCAATTATGTTGGGAGGCATTTATTTCATAGGGAAAGATATTATGAATGTTGTCAGTAGTTTATATTTATGGTCAAAAGAAGATATGGAAAACAAACAAAAAATAGTAGTTCATGATGCTGCAAAACTACATCCAAGGGATCAACAAAGAATGTTTATAGTGAATAAATCTAGCAAAGGTAGACAGGTGACTTTTGAATATGAGGAAGTTGAAATTGATACTAAATAATATGTTTCCATTACTAAGGATGAGATTAGAACTGATGTTAGAAAGGAGAAGAGCCATAAATGAACAAAAGTAAAAATGCCTAAGAATGTCTCTGTTCCAGTTAATGATGAGAATGTTACTTATCTAGAAGAAAAGAGGAGGAAGAAAATGAAAGTTGATCATTCTCAAATAGTCAAAGCCAAAAGTGAAGATCCTAGTGAAAATTCAAAATAAAGCAAGGAAATCATTACACTGAGCGTTGATTTAAAGGATGGCATTATTAAAAAAACATTGCCATTCAGCATAACTTAACAAAGACGAACTTAATTGAGGGTGCTCATAAATTTAAGCTTAATGTGAGACAAATCTATAAGCCAAGTGAAGGAAAATTTAAATATGAAATTAGAAAGCCACACCACCTGCATGTTCACAACTTGAAGACATTGATGAGGTACAATCCATATGCTCATGTGGTTGATTATGTGCTTTTTGTTGAACTAGCTCAAGTTCCCAACAAAGAAGAATTTGATGAGTCAAAATGTTTTGAATACAATTGTTATGTGCTTGGGGGCAACCATTCTGTAGAATCTCAAAGGAAATTGATAGAGGATCACCCCAATAACCCACATTTTGAAGCAATGAAATGTATCATTTATGCTAGTTTATCAGATACATAAGAAAATTTATTGGCATGAGATCATAATATAGATAATGAGTATATGATGTCTATGCCTTTCATCTAAAGGGTTCGATTTATTCATAATTAATTTGAAGAAAAATATGGTGGGGATAAAATAAATGTTGCTCTAGAATTTCAAAAGGAACGTTGTATGGAAATAGGCTATCAAATTGAGGAAAAAATTAATTCAGAAGGCGACAAAGTACATTCTAATATATTCAGAAGTATTGATAGCATTTTCCAGTTGCCATTTAGAACTGGAGAGATATGGGAATTGATTAATGAGATTTTTAGCATGTGGGAGAACATTTCCATTAAAAACCAAAAGGTCAAAAAGTATAAACCATTGATATGTAGTAGCAGTAGATCAAGTCCTAAAATGAAGCAACTTCCAGAAGATATGACTATCACACCTTGGAGAGAATTGCAAGGAGTGAAGGATGAAAAACTTGTCGAAGAAATTTTATCTCGTGTGAACTGAGGGGAATTATCAGTGGAAAAATGTGTGAGGAATTTCAAAAGTAAGTTTGTTGAATTATTTTTACTTATTTCTAGATTATAATTTTATTTTAAATATAACATATTTTTCTTGGTAGTATTTGTTATACATATCATTATATTAAATTTTTTTACTTTATCTATTCAGTCACAAAGTTTACATGAAAATACAAGAACAAATGGTTAAATTGTTGAATGAAGATAGTTGGGATGATGTTGTATGCAACTACCCAGATTCATGTTCTACATCGACACTAAAAGATTTTTATCTTCCATTTAGAAAGGTATGTTGATTTATACATTAATTTGTATTCATATGTATACTATTTTTATTCTATAACTTATACATATATTTGTTTATTTTATTAAAGATGAGGAAGGATGAAAATGGAACATGAGATAGTTTCGAATGATTTATTGAAAAAAATAAGATTGAAATACTGAGAAAGCAATGTCTTAGGAATGTTGAACTTTATCCAACTCTTACTCATTTCATTTGGAATGGGCTTGACACTATTCAATATCAAGTAATACAAGGTGACTATGAAGACATTGCTAAACTGATACCTAAAAGGGATTATTCCCTAGTTATTGAAAATATTCCCCATGCTTTCAATACCCCAAACATTGACTATGATAGTGACCTTTATACTTGTCAAGTTCTCAGTAAATTAGTTGCGGGATTTGTAGAATCACATCATAACCATTATGGAGATTTGTGACATGTCATTCAAACACACAATTGGCAAGGTTATTGACAAGCTTCAAGGGGAAACAAACTCAAAGATGCAGATTACACGGTAAGACATTGAAATTATATGTTTGATTAATGTTAAAATGTTCATTTATGTGCAAGTTAATTGAACTTTTACTATTTCATGTTATAGGCAAAAGTCAAATCTTCTTAACTGTGAAGATCAACAAATTATAAATGATTGTGAGTTCATCCATATTGATAGTTGGGTAAAATATGATAGCTATAAGTATATGCTTCTTAATCAGGTACATGAAAAGAGTCATAGCCAAGTACTGGTTTATTATGTTGTTGTGAAAAAAATAACATATGAAGATAAAGAATCAAAAGGAGAGATAGTAAACATTTATCAAAAACCACAGTCATTGATTAACTATCTTATAGACTTATGTCCAAATGAAGGAGATTGGGTGCTAGATTTATTTTTAGGCTCAGACAAGTTTTATTATATAGAATTTAATTTCGTTATCTTCTTTCTTAATTTATATGCCATTATACTAATTTACTTCATCATTTATTTTGTGCTTGATAATTAGTTGCAACACTAGCATGTTGCCTACAAAAAGGAATAAATTGCATTTCCACTGAAAAATACCGAGTACAATGCAAATTTATTCAACAAATAATTAATGCTCTTCAATTTCTTCGAGATGCAATGCAAGAAATTAGGTTCAGGAAAGGGGATTTTAATGAATCGTGTGTGCCAAAAAAGGGAAAGGAGCCTCAAACATCATTAGATGGAATGATAGAAATGCATACATTGGGAGATTCATAGACATCAAAGATCCATCAAAAGAGGAAAATGAGCAAAATGAAGCAAAAAATATTGTGAAAGAAGAAAATGATGAATGTTATGCTCTTAACCTGCGAGAAGATACCAGAATACCAAATATGCGAAGAAATATACCCAAAACAGAGAACAATAAGAAATAACAGCATGTATTTTATTACTCAGAAAGGAAAGAAATGTTCACTTGCCTCTTCGAGGGGGCAACCTCCAATAGAGCTGGGCTCAATTACAAAATAAGACACGATGCTCCTCAAGGGAGTCTCTATCCTTTATATAGGATTCATACATGCAATACCATGGGTCAGTACCATGGTTATTATTAATACCATCTATCCAATACCATGGCCCATTTGCAACTAACTGTGGACCCTTCTTTAAATGTGGGTCACCCACTTACAATTATTAATATGGGCTTTATTGACTCTTTAACTAACTATAACTATGACTCGACCCTATTACATAAATAAGGGGGTTAGGGTTGGACCCCAACATGCCCTCCCCCATAAAAATTGCCTTGTCCTCAAGGATAAAGCTGCGGAAACTTTGGAAGAATAGTGGCTGGTTCCCAGGTCGCATCTTCTGGAGAGGTGTCTTTCCACTTGATGAGGAATTCCTTGATCATGTGGGCACACAGGTGCCGTTCTCGCATGTCAAGAACATGTTTAGGTTGGAGCCAGATTGAACCTTCTTCATCTAATTCTGGTAGACTAGTTTGAATTCTGCAATGGTTCCCAACCACTTTCTTGAGGCATGAGACATGGAATACGGATGGATTTTTGCAGTGGGTGGCAAGGCTAGCTTGTAGACTACTTCTCCGATGAGCTGAAGTATTTGATACGGTCCATAGAATTTGGAGATAATTTCTAACAACCCTTGTCTTTGAGTGATGTTTGCTTATATGATTGTAGCCTCAAGAATACCTAATCCCCTTCTTGAAATTTGCGCTCTGAACAATGTTGGTCTACCTATTGCTTCATGTGATTTTGAGCTTGATGAAGATTCTCTTTGAGGTGGGCCAGCATGGTTGCACGGTTCTGTAGGAGTTGATCCACTGCTTTTACCTTCGAGCATCCGTGGATATAAGAGGTAGGTGAAGGAGGGAGTTGACCATAAACTACTTCATGTGGAGTCATTTTGGTGGTGGCATGATAGTTAGTATTATACCACCATTCGGCTAGAGGTAACCACTGTACCCATAGATGTTTCTTTTTTGAAGTGAAACACCTGAGGAAGGTCTCTAAACATTTGTTGATTACTTTAGTTTTACCATTAGTTTGGGGATGATAGGAAGTACTGAGTTGTAGTTGGGTACCTTGTAGCTTAAAGAGTTCCTGCCAAAAGTTACTAGTGAAGATCGGGTCACGATTAGACACAATGGAAATGGACATGCCATGCAATTTGAAGATCTGTTCCATGAAAGATTGAGCCACCAAAGTTGGTGTAAAAGGGTGGGGTAGGGCACAAAAATGAGCATACTTAGAAAGTCTGTCCATAACCACCATGATGATTGACTTGTTGCCTAACTTCGGAAGACCCGTAATTAAATCCATAGAAACCTCTGTCCAGATTAAGTCAGGGATGGGCAATGGCTGTAATGTGCCTGGGGATTTCACTATTTCTCCTTTGTGGTGCTGACACACATCACACTCAGCTACAAAAGTAAGAATGTCCTTTTTCATGCCTGTCCAAAAGAAATAAAGTCAAGTGCGAGCATAAGTCTTCTAAAATCCTGAATGTCCTGCAGTGGGGGATGAGTACAACTCTGCCAAGAGTAGCCCGCTATGGAATTTGGATCCACCTACAATTTATTAATCAATTGGGAGAGCAAAGGATGTGAAGACCAATCCTTGCAAGCCTCTTCAATGCACTCTGGAATGGGAAGAGATATTGCTAGCAGAGTGCTTTCCTCCTCAAATTGGCATGTTAAAGCATCCGCTACGACATTTTCACACCCTTTCTTGTAAATTATCTCATAATCATATCCTAATATTTTGGCCAGCCATTTATTTTATTGTGGCAAGGATAGGCGTTACACCAAAAAATATTTAAGCCTTTGATGGTCTATACGGATTTGGAAATGCTGCCCCAATAAGTATGGTCGCCAGGTATCCATTGCATGTAAGATGGCCATCATCTCCTTCTCATAGGTAGATTGTCCTAGATTTGTCCCACATAGTTGTTGGCTAGTGAAGGCCAAGGTTCGACCTTCCTGCATTAAGACAGCCCCAATACCCGTACCTGAAGCATCACATTCAATCACAAAAGATTTGGTGAAGTCAGGTAGTGCCAATACAAGAGTGGAACACATGGCATGTTTGAGATCTATAAATGCCTATTGCACTTCATCATTCTAGAGGAATGAATTTTTCTTGAGAAGGTGAGTGAGGGGTCTAGCACTGCGACCATAATTGAGGACAAATTTGTGATAGTTGGCTGGTGAGACCCAAAAATCATCTCAAGCTCTTCAAGGTCTTTGGTTAAGGCCAATCCAACATTTCCTGGATATTTTTGGGATCCACCCTAACACCTTCACACCCCATAATGTGGCCCAAATACTCAACTTCTTCCATGCCAAAAGAGCACTTCGACAATTTGAGAAATAATTTATGCTTTCAGAGCCATTGCAAGAGAAGATCTACAAGCTGAAGATGTTTTTCCCAGGTGAGGCTGTAGATGAGGATGTCATCAAAGAAAACAAGGAAAACTTTTCTGAGATATGGTTCGAGCAGGTGATTCATGAGGCTCTAAAATGTGGATGGGGCATTACAGAGACCAAATGGCATGACCAGGAATTCATAATGGCCTTCATGAATTCGGAAAGCAATCTTTGGAATGTCTACTTCTTCCATGCGAATTTGGTGATAGTCCGAGCGAAGGTTGAGCTCAGTAAAGAATTGAGCCCCATTTAGTTCATCCATCAAATCATCAACAAACAAGATGGGAAATTTAACTTTGACTGTCATCTTATTGAGGGCCCTAAAGTCTGGACACATACGTCATTCCCCATCTTTCTTGAGCACCATGACCACAGGCGATGAATAAGGACTAATGCTAGGATGAATGACATCAGCATCCAGGAGTTCCTTGATGATTTTTTCAATTTCAATCTTTTGGGTGAAAGGATATCTATATGCGTGCACATTTGGTGGTTGTGCGCCTGGGACCAAAGTAATGCTATGATCATGTTCCCCTCTCGAGGGTGGAAGCTCACGAGGCTTGTCAAAGACCTACAGATGGTTGTTTAAGACCTGATGCGTGTCAGGATGAATATGAAGAGAAGTGGGTTCGAAGGCCTAGATGGCATTAAATTAGGCTATAACTCCATGGTGGCCCTTTTTTTAACAATTTTTCCATCATATGTGAGCTGATGATAGAAGGAGCACCTGCCTGGAGTCCGCGGAGGGTATGTGTGTGGTTATTCCACTTAAAGCTCGTATATAACTCCTGGAAATCCTTTGTGATTGGGCCGAGTGTGCAGAGCCATTTAGCACCCAGGACAATGTCACACCCACCCATGTCGATGGCAAACATGTGGGTCTTTAGGTGATAATCCCCCATTTGAAGTTTGACATTTTCACAATGGCCTTCACATTTCATTGTCCCCCCATCAGTAATCTGGACCTGGAAATTAGAGACTACTCTGAAAAAACAATGCACTGCTTCAACGACTCTTTGATGAATAAATTTATGCGTACTGCCACTATCAATCAAGACTACTACAAGGCGATGCTTAATAAAACCTTTGATTTTGAGAGTTTGGGGAGAAGAAATTCCTGCCAAAGCATGAAGCGAGATAACTGGCTCTTCAGGTGGAGCTAGGAGCTCATTGTCCGGCTGGTTGTCCTCATCTTCCTCCTATGGTCCCTCAAATGGTGGGGCTTCCTCAGATGAACTGTGATTAGTAGCATCAATTTGAAAGAATTTGGGTTCCTTGCATTTATGCTCCAGGGAGTATTTCTCATCACAGTATTAACACAATCCTTGCTTTCTTCTTTCTACCATTTCCATTGGTGACACCTTTTGAACCTTAAGTGTTTGGGTAGTGCTTGGAGCCTGGGTGGGGCGTCCCTTGGCTATGAAATTTAGATGAGTCAACTGGGCCGCCAACATGCGTTCTACTTAACGAGCTATCTTGCAAGTTGCCAGCCATGAGACTGGGTGTTTCAGTCGGACGTGGTCTTGTATGGCGTCTTTGAGACCACTGAAAAAACATTCCAAGTAGAATTCATCTGCTAAACCTTTTGTGTGGAAGGCTAATGCTTCGAAGGCTTTAATATATTCTTGCACTGTGCCTATTTGTTGAAGCTTAGTAAGACGACCCAAAATGTTAGATTCATGGTCAAAGCGATCAGAAAGGAATTTTGAGAATATCTACCAAGTCATTGGCCTTGCATAGCAACGTTGATGCCACTACCACCATTGCCATCTTTCTTGGTCCAAGTACAGTCTTCCCACACTTAGCTTAGTCACATCATCTCTAATGTGATTCAATGTGAAATATTGCTCCATTTGTGCTAGCCATATGGTCGGATGAGAGCCATCAAATTTATACATGTCCAACTTGGGTGGTCGAGGTTGGGACTATTGGTGGTTTCCATAGAAGTGAAGAGAATGGCTAGACTCGCCCTCAAGGTTTTCATTAAAATCATATGCCTCCTATTGTTCCCTCGACTTTCCCTTTGTGATTATGTCATTTAAGGTCTCGATTTGCTTCATTAATGCCTCCAACTTTTGTTCAAGGGTTTCTATCTTTTCATTGGCTATAGCTTGAGCTCTAGTTTGTACCATGCATAGATCCAGTGCACTTGTCGTTACTATAAAACGAAAATGGGACCACTTGAAATTTTGATGCTGACAAGTGAATGGTACCACCTTGCTCAGCCTGTGACCTAATTCTTATGGGCTAAGTCTCCTATAAGCATCTTGGGAGGGTCTCAGACTCGATTTTTTTTCTTACTCCAAAAGGAGTTTTACTCCTCGCTTAGGAATACTGCAGTAGCCGATTCCTATAAAAGTTAATTCTGCCCAATGTCATGTGAGAATCATGCCCAGGTATAGGAGCCACACAAATATTCATATCTATCAGCGAAACTCTCAACTACAAAGTATGAGTAGGAATGTGGCAGTGATCCAACACCTACAACTAGATCTGAATGGTGGATCTGATTGTTGTGATTGCTATAGAACCCAAACTATTGGATTTCAATGGTGGATCTGATATATCTGATTAGCAGATCTAATATATCTGAATGGCGAATCTGATAGATCTGAATGGCAGAACTAATTGTTGTGGCCGCGACAGAACCCAACCTGCTAGATCTGATCTGGCAGAGATGATGTGTAATCTAGAGGGAGACAAGGGAACTATGGTCTCAAGGAGTGTCAGGTGCTATAGGTCACAATATACATAGGGTTCAATAGTGGTACTCGGCCCAATCTTTCAAGGCATTAACCAGGGAGGATCAACTGTACCCTTAGTTGTACAACTCGACTACCCTATCGTACAAGCGAGTAATCTCCCCGAGTGCTATTCTCAATGTACTGTAGTAGCAAGACAGCTGACGGTTTATCTATGGCGAGGTTTCAAGAGAGCCTAGGGGGCTTCCGATATACCCAGAGGGTTCTTGGAAGATAGTCCATGCGTGGTTCTGTCTAATGCATTACTACTCAAAGGGATGCCCACAGGGGTTACAAGGGAGTCCAACAAGCGTGACCACCTCTCGTATTTCCTACATGCATGTCTCCCCAAATCCACAAGTTTATGTGCTCAATGATAGATCCCATGGTTTAAAGACACCGGAACATGTCTCTAGCCAAATTTTTTTTGTTAAAAATGGAGATCTCACCGGCCCTGGAAAGTGCTCTGATACCACTTGTTATGCTCTTGACCTACGAGGAGATACCAGAATACCAAATATGCAAAGAAATATACCCAGAACACAAAACAATAAGAAATAACAGCATGTATTTTATTATTCAGAAAGGAAAGCAATGTTCACTTGCCTCTTCGAGGGGGCAACCTCCAATAGAGTTGGGCTCAATTATAAAATAAGACATGATGCTCCTCAAGGGGAGTCTCTATCCTTTATATAGGATTCATACATGCAATACCATGGGTCAGTACCATGGTTCTTATTAATACCATCTATCTAATACCATGGCCCATTTGCAACTAATTGTGGTCCCTTCTTTAAATGTGGGTCAACCACTTACAATTATTAATATGGGCTTTACTGACTCTTTAACTAACTATAACTATGACTTGACCCTATTACATAAATAAGGGGGTTAGAGTTGGACCCTAACAATGAAACTCTAGAGGATGAAGAGTTTGGATTATGTGATAGTGTTGATCAAATTTAAGTTATGCTTGGAAATCAAGCTCATTTTTTGTAACTATTAGTTAGTTATACTTGTAATGTTTGACTTTAACATTTTATGATAAGAATAAGTATCTAGTTAATGTTGTTATATGTTCAATATTTGTATTATGGGATTTTCGCTTTAATTTTTATGTGAATCATTATTTTTTGAAAAAAATGGAATTATTATTATTTTTTGACCTGAAATTCTTTAAAAAAAACTATTATTTAACCATTTTTGGTTAATTGTTTCCTATACAATTTGTGATTTTGACATGTTATTTCTAGAAAAAATTTATCAAAATGTGTAATTTTTTAGTTATATTTAAGTTCAAAATGTTTATTTTTATGTCAATTGTTAAAAATTATTTTTTTAGAGACAATTATTTGGTATGCATTGAAAAATAATTAAAAATATATAAATATGTAGAATATAAAAACTTTAAAATATCAACCTTCTTCTTTAATTATGCAAAACAATAAAGACCTCACTAAACAGAAAAAAAAATAAAAAAAAAACAAAAAAGTATGAAGAAGAAGATCACTTCAAAAATTGTTAAATTTAGAAAATAATTATTCACATTTAATACATTAGAAAATTAAAGTCAGCAAATAAACCTTTTAAAAAAAGGGTTTGATGCAGAATTATCACTTTTTAAAATCAGCATGCAAATCACTAACATTCTAAAAACTAATGTACATAAAAAACTTTAAAGTGTCAAAAAGCCGATTTTGAAAAGTTGTGATGCAACATATAGATATATATATATATATATATATATATATATATATATTAATCTATATATATATATATATATATATATATTATATATATATATATATATATATATATATATATATATATATGTTGCATCACAACTTTTCAAAATCAGTTGATTTTTTTGCTACCTCAACGAAACAGGTAATCGTATCAGTTTTCGTTTCAAAGTTTACGATGTTTGACCTGTAGTCTTTGTAGGATGTCAATTTGTTGTTAGTAAGTCTCAGTTGTCGGATCCACTTCCATAGCTAAAGCTTGGAGGTAGGGCCATGGTGTATTAACTCTTTGTCTCATGTTTACCCTAGCACACTCGTGAAATTGGGTAAATGTGGGAGGGGGCATTACACAAAAGCACCTTCATCTACAATAGTGTGAAATATGTTCCTATCATAAGCCTTTACAATGATTTGGAAATGGAAGCAAGAAGGGAGATGAGGCTCTATTATTTTTTTCCAATCAAAGGATATCACCTCAATACTTGATCCAAAAGCGATCTAAAAAGGCAAAACATTCAAATTTTCTAGATTCAGGCGAGACTAACGCCATTACATAGTGCTCGAAAAAATGAATCTAACACAATTTGAACGAGTGGAAACTGTGTCTATATGCAAAAGTTATTCGAAGTCAAAGTTTTGGTCAACTCAAGAAAAACGTCAAAGTCAAAAGATGACTAACACATGTTAATCCATACAACTAGCATGGCATATGTATTGCTAACTAGTTGGGTGAGTTGTCACATCGGGAGTTGCGCCAAAGGTTGGCCAAAAGTTTGGTACATTGAAATGACAATAATGGGATTTGATAACAAGACTTCGACATAACAATAGAATTGGAGTGGGCTAAAGGGTTGACGAAACACTCTTTGAGTTTTGCACCTCTTCATCATCGGTGAAGCCCTTCAGACAATCGGGTCCCATCCCTCCCTAACATTGACGAAATAGAGCTCTACAACGTTAACATTTGTTTCATTGCTTGGTGTCCAGCTCCCGTTTACAGTTAACATTTGTTTCATCGTCAAACTCTTGTTTGTAGGCGAGATTGCCGATTACAACACGAAAACTCACCTAACTCATGAAACCACACACTCGCTAAAGTGACAAGTCACCCTCCTTCACCAATGGCCACCTGCGAGCTATATAGAGAGTTGTTGGCATTATGATACATATGTTGTACTTGATGGCAATCCACTCATCTCAGATGATAAATTATAGGGCAGCAAAATTCACGCACTTTCAAGCAGACAAAAGTTCCTTTCATGTAGAGAAAAGTTCACGCACTTTCATGCAGAGAAACATTCACGCACTTTCATGCAGAGAAAAGTTTCTTTCATGTAGAGAAAAGTTCACACACTTTCATGCAGAGAAAAGCGCACACACATGGGAAATCTTATGGTTGGTTCACGGTATTAGTCCGACAGTTTTTGATCCTATGGTTTTGGTCCGTGGTATTGCATCTAAAAGAATTGAACCCAAGTATTGGGTTCATGGTATTGTTTCTCAATGGTTTTGTTACATGGTTTTGAGTGAGGCCTAGCCTATAAAAAGGAAAGGAGATCATTTGGCTAAACACAAGTGTTGAAAATCTTAAGAAGAGCAAGATCTGAATTTCTGATAATCGGTTGGTGAGACATAGTTGAATCTGAATCAAGGAGAAACCAGAGCATTATAAGTCAGATCTACTGAAGAGAGCAGCAACGGCGCAGTGCGGAGGTGTGCAGAACCAGAGAAGAAGTAGGTGCGGAGTTATGTAGACTCATCACAGCAGAAGTGCGGATATCCGCAGGTTTCCTTCGGTGAAGTTGCGGACCTTTCTTGAAATATATTTTAGCTGTCTTTTATCTGTTTCTGTAGAGATCTAGGTTTAAATTGGTGTCTCGTTACTGGTGTTATTTTCTGGTTACTGCATTCTGAGAAGTTATTTGTTTAAAGGAGATTGGGTGATGCACATGTACATGATGTTTTGGATCCAGTTTGAAAACTGATGAAACGTGGTCCCTGGAAGGAAAGAGAAGGTAGTAGTCTTCTGTAGGTCAGAACCTATGTACTAGTATTTCAGCTAGTACAAGAGCTAAGGGGGTTGTAGCTCCCTTCCAGAAGAAGCTGGAAAA
Source organism: Pinus taeda (assembly GCA_000404065.3). NCBI lineage: Eukaryota > Viridiplantae > Streptophyta > Pinopsida > Pinales > Pinaceae > Pinus > Pinus taeda. The sequence continues at coordinate 11,054 of APFE031068526.1, read as the reverse complement.
CGAGAGAGGGTTGTAGCTCTCTGCAAGTTGCAGCCTGCATACTGGTAAAAGACTACACCAGTACAAAATCATTGTAAGAAGAAGTTTCTAATTGAAAGAAGATAGAGACATATTGCAGCAGGTGGTTTTCACCCACATTAGGTTTCCACCTTACAGCTTGTGTTCCTTGGTTTGACTGTCTATTTTTTGTTCCTTCTCATTATTCTATGGTTCTGACATACATATTAATGACAAACATCTGAAGAATAAATTAAATTATAAGTTTGGAAGGTATATGCAAGTTTCAATTGTCAGATCTGAAAATATTTGTATAAATTGATAAGAGTTTGATAACACTGATTCACCCCCCCTCTCAGTATTATTTCCAACAATTGGTATCAGAGCAGGTCCTTTAGAAGAAGCTTGATCGCTTGAAGGAAGATCTGTCATCATGAGCAACTACGAGATAGAAGCATCGATCAGGCCACCAATTTTTGATGGGACCAATTTCGTCTATTGGAAGGTAAGAGTCACTGCCTATCTTCAATCTCTTGGTACAGAAGTCTGGGATATCATAGATACAGGGTACACTTTTCCATCAGCAACTCCCACAGATTCGGCTGAGAAGAAGAAGTTTGAAACAAATGCAAAGGTTGTCAATACTCTATTAGGATGTCTATCTCAATCAGAATTCGTCAAGGTTATGTAGTATAAAACCGCAAAAGAAATATGGGACAAGATCGTTCTGAGCTATGAAGGAAATGAACAGGTAAAATGAGCAAAACTTCAAACCCTCAGAATTCAGTATGAAAATATCAGAATGTACAATGATGAAAGTGTGGCTAACTATTTCCTATGTATAGATGATATTGTTAATTGTATGTAACATTTGGGTGAAGAAATAAAAGAGGCGGTTGTGGTTGAAAAGGTTCTAAGATCTTTGTCTCCTAAGTTTGAATCAAAAGTTTCTGCAATAGAAGAAAAGGAGAATCTACAGAAAATTACCATGTCATAGCTACATGGAATTCTAACCGCTTACGAAATGAGGAAAGGAGGACCTTCAGACAGGAGAGAAGTTGCATTCAAGGCTTCAGGCAAAGGAGATTACTATGAGTCAGGACATATGTCAGAAGAAGAGGAAGAATCAAATTTTATCAAAAACCTTCAACGGGGTGCTGGAAAATTCAGAGGTAAGTTACCAATCAAATGCTTTGCTTGTGGAAGAGTCGATCACTATGCTGCCAAGTGTCCTCAGAAAGACAAGCTTGACAAAGGTAAGGAACCTGTTAGATGGAACAAGAAACAGAATG
>APFE031068512.1:5440-24198 GCA_000404065.3 Pinus taeda | reverse complement strand
GTGTTAGCCTTCCTTTCTTTCCACTTCTGCTTTCTTTTCTCCTTGCTCTTGCTTGCAGTGGGTTGGGATGGTCCCCCCAACTTCTGGATTTCCATTCTTTCCTCTAGCTTCTAGATGAGTAGCTTGTACAAATACCTCATCTATACTAGTGGGATTAAACATGAGGATGGTATGCCTCATGTAGCTGTGTAGACCACCAATGTACTTCAAAAGAGTCTCTGGTGAGTCTAATGGGATGCCCAACATCAATGCTCTCTTAAACTCTTGAGTATACCCTTGCACACTTTGCCCTTTTAGCTGTCGAAGAGTTTTCCAGCTCATCATGGCTTGTTGCATGTAGGCCAATGGATAGAACTAATTTTTGATTACAACAACAAATTCACTCCAGACAGAGACATTCTTATCATGTCTTTTCATATCAGCTTGGGTTCTGCCTTCCCACCAAACCAAAGCAGTGCCTCCTAGGTGTAGGCTTGCCAACTGAATCTTACTTTTGTCTGAGTCAATGTTCTGTACTCTACAATACACATCAATTTGTCTAATCCAAATGTCCAACTTGTCAACATTTAGCTCCCCATCATATATAGGCAAATCAAATTTAACATCTAGTTTAATCAAAGATGATTTCTTATTATGCATAGGGCTATTAGGAGGTGTGAGAAAGCTTTCCTCTTTCCCTTTTCCTTTTGAGTGGTCGTGGGAATGAGACTCATCTTAGAACTTGATGAATCTTCATCCTTGTGCTTTCTAAATCCCCTATACATTTCTTCTACCATAGACTTTATAGCTAGGAAACTCTCTATGAATTGAGGGTCTGGCACCATAGAACCTTCCTCTGACATTGTCTTCTGAGAATAGACTCTCCCAATTTCAGGATTAGTTTCCACCAACTCTCCTTCTCCTAATTTGAGCTTTGATCTAGTGAGCATTCACAACTAAACAACCATAAGCTTGTCTAACCTTACAGCCTAAAGCTCTGATACCACTTGATCTGATAATCACCCTATGAGTGACCTCAGTTAAAGATTTATTAAATGAAGGTATTACAGACTCATGTGTTGGTGTGTGTCCTGTCTTATTTAAGCAACTGATCGATCAGATTTCCAACACACATACATCTAAATGGAAAGACAACAGAGAAATACAGTAAGAAAACACAAAGACACAAGAATTTTTAATAAGGAGTTCACCCTATTCTCCAGGGCTACATCTCTAGTCCAGATTTCAGTGGTGGCCTTATTTTATTGTGCCTTTAAGCAGAGAATTACAATACGAGGACTCAATGTGAGTTCTCCTTAAGCAGGTTTTGCTTGGTAGGGTGGTTCTTGGATTCTCCAAGCCACTGGAGTGCACAGACTCTTCTTCTTCCTACCAGCTCTGTGACCATCTGGTCTACAGTGGAAACAACCAAATGTGGTGCTCAGTCCGGATAGATTCCTCTATGGGATGGCTTGAATCTCTCAATCTCTCTGGTGCTCGATGTTGCCATTGGTCAGCTCGGCCCTCTGTCTCTTTCTTCTTTTTCTTTACTGCCTTCTTCTCTAGTTTATGTCTCTCAGTGTGTAGTCCTCCTCTCGAGGTTCACACTGACAGACTCCAAAACTCTATCTCTCTGTGTATTCTGTCTCTGTTCATGCATTTTAGCCATTCGTTCCCATGCTTGTTTGATTCCTCTTCCACCACTGTCGATTCACCTTCTGCAGCTGTGCTTAGAGTTCCCCGTTCGGCATCATCATGAACGCTCAGGAAGTGGCCACATGTCCTCCTCTAAACAGTGCCAGCCTGCTTCGTCGGTTCGTTCCTTTAGTTACATCGTGGATGAATTCTTTCCTCCACCATGGCGTTCAAACATATTACAAATCTTTACAAATCATGGTGTATTCCCTCGTCGATTCCACTTCCTCCATCGGGTGTGATCTCAGTCGTTCAATCTGGGCCCCCCAGATCCAACGTCATACACACGTTTCGCACAGTTGACTTGCTCGACCGATAGCACGCGATCAACGACGGTTTTCTCTCACCTTCGCTTGCCATGCATCGATCGATGTATGGGATCGCTCAAATTTCTCCAGAACCGCTTACCGTTTGAGGGCACCCTGATCAATACCGGCGGTTTTTCGGAGCGCAGGTCCCGCCTTGTCCTTTAGCACTTTTTCCTTTTCGCCCCCAATTCTCCGGCTTCCCATGCGTTTGTGAGTTCAAGGCTCCTCCATTTTGGCCCTGTTCACCCAACGATGCACGATTCAAATTCACCTCTGTTTCTCGGTCCGAGGCTCCCAGGGGCTACTTTGACCTCCCACGTAGTCTCCATGGGCCTCGGTCAGCACGCTTTGACTGAGGTCCTCGTCATTCCACGCTGGCTGCCATTGCCACTGGTTCAGGGTGTTTTTTATTGTTGTTTTGAATTCTTTAGAGATTTGTCCCAACCTTATACAATCATGGTTCTTTGACAGTCTCTTATGGATCCAATTCGAATCAGTGGGAGACCTAAATCTCTAGGAAAACCTGTAAAGGTATGTAGGAAATGCAGAAAGGAATGGCACTACAAAAAGGACTATAGATCCAGAGCTCCTGAGAAAGGAAAGGGATTTGATGATGCTCCTTTTGCAGAGGTGAAAACCACCTCAGATCATGAGGCACTGTTAATTGACTCAAGTGAATCCTTTCACTTCACTCCCCATAGGGAGTGGTTCTTTCAGTATGAGAAATATGGTGTGGTGATGTCTTCTTAGGGGATGGTAGGAAGGTCATAATCATCATACGTAGAAAATTCAAGCTTAAGTTGCAAGGTGGAAGGATTAGAACACTTCTTGGTGTTCTGCATATTCTTGCATTGGCCAGAAATCTAATTTACGTAAGCAAGATGGATGATACAAGTGTAAAGACAATGTTCTAGAAAGATAACTACAAGATGGTCCAAGGAGCACTGGTATTGATTCGGGGAGTTCAAAATGAAGATTGTAATATACTAAAACAATTGACTTGAAACTACTCTACTCATTCGCAGAAACAATAAACGATTAATGAAATCATGAAGCATACAAGAGAAAGAATTCAATCACACATAACACAATGATTTCCTAAGGAAATCCATAGCTAAAAACCCCTGCTATCTGTATATTGCATTAGTTAGAAAAATATGAGAAGATTACAATGCTTTTCTCAAGCCTGAGCAACCTCTACACTATCTCTATCTGTCTCACTGCTTCCTAGCCAAGCCTAGGCCAATACTTAGCCAATTTTCTGCTTGCCCAAGTCCATATTTCCTTGCATTGTTCCTCAAGGAATTAGCCCCTATTTAATTTGGAAATCCCTCAATTATGAATTGTGAAATCCTCATAGGCATTCCTCTGATTGCATGAACCATCTGTTTAACTTGGATGATTTTACAACTGATAGTACACTGTCCCTAAACTCCAATGTCAATCGGGTCTTTCTCTAATCTAACATGCATGTGTTAAATATGATTGAATCTTTAGTTTACTTGTTGACATTGCAGGAACTACCATAATGCACTTCAAGAAGCACCACATTATATTTTAGGTAGCTCCACACTGCACTTTAGGCAACACCCCGCTATACTTTAGGCAACACTGTAGAAATTTTGAATAATTTAACACATATTCAACAGAGATTATCCTGATCATGTACTATTGCGGAAAACATACACAATACATAAGCTCCTCTACGTTGATCATCAATATAGCAGCATCAATAACAATAAAACATCAAGAGCATTCACACATTAACACAGTATGTATCCCGGGGAAAGCATCTCGCTAAAAACCCCAACTATCTGTATATTAATGATTGAGTCATGTAACATTACACAGCATAATACTTCTCACAAGTATCTCCACCTGTTACACACAATACAGCTCAGATCTGAATCAATCACTGGCTCAAATCTCTTCCGCTGCTTGCCTGCCTCCGCTTGCTCAATACCTGCACAAGAACCGGTGATAATTTCAAGGCAACCACGTCTTTCCTTGGCTAAATCACGTGAACACAAGCTACAATGTGGGAAAACTCATTGGCATACTCAATCCCCTGATTTGTGCAAGATCTGGTGCACAACTATAGTCACAACTGATAGCAATCTGATTCTCTAACACCTGTCCCTGCTGAACTGAACATGCACTGACATGCAACTGAGTTAACTGATGTTTTCATTAGTTGTATTATGAGTTAATAACTTGTGAATTAATTAATAACTAATTCACCCAACTCATCTCTAGTCTATTTGCCAGTTAGACTAAATACAACCAGTTTAACAAAGCTAAACTGAACACAACTCCATCAACTGCACCTCCAGTCCACTAAACTCAACTCACTTGAGTTCTAACTGAAGTCCTGCATGCAAATATTAGTCATCCCATAGGTAACCACGTATTTCCTTCTGGGATCTGCATGTACCACATCCGTAGTTCATCCTGAAGTGCTCCAAGAGAATAAGACAAAGTTTATAGTCTAAATATTATTATGAGCTAATAATATTTGACTGTTCTATATTTAGACTGAGCAGTCACTCCGCTGTAGTGTCACTCCGCTGTGGTCTAAAAATAGAAGTCCATCTATTTTTTCCAACTTGATCAATCATCCATAAACAACAACCTGCAATCCATAGACATGATCCATATGTCTAAAAATAGACATAGTCTAAAAATAGACTTGAGCCAAAAATAGCCCGCGGGCCCACTTAGTGAAGGCGACTCTTTTCACTAAGCTCCATCATCTTGTTGCAATCTCAACAGTCATCTCCCGTCGCAATTCCACTTTGGAGCACAATGTTCACATTTGGATCTTCCTTGCGCGGCTCAAACCTCATCATCCGCAGGTTCTGATATGGGGTAGGCGGTAGTGCTCCCTTGTCACGTATCCTAGCTATTAGCATAGGACAATATTCCATCTCATGATAAAACAAGGTACAATACATACATGATGGACGCATTACGTTCGTACAATCACGAGCATATTGTCTTAGCCCTCCACAATTGTAGCATATCAGTTGTCCACGACCTCTTCCAGGTCCTCCTCCACCTCGTCCGCGCCCCTGAAATCCTGTTCGCACCACTCTTGCATTCTGGTCTAAGGGTCACATTTCAACCTGAACTCTATAGGTGGGAGTTCTACCCATCATCAACTCATAGCTCCTACAAGTGTGCTCATCATGTCCAATTGACCTACAAAAATTATAGAACAGATGTTGCGAATTTTGTGTATGCTTCTGTAACAAATGGCAGTTGTCTGTAGCGTGTTTCCCTCCTATTTAACAAATCATGCACCACAAAGCAGGTGTCGCGCTAGGTCCTGCTTGTGCTTCTGACCTTAATGGCATCGGTCCTCTTCCCGCGAGGTAATTTGCGAACACTGGGCAATGGTCCTTATCATGACCTTGGCCCTTGCATTTTACGCACCACACCTCTTCGTGCACTTCCGGGCGAGCTGTCTTGTCCTGTTTTAGACTCTTCATCTCAAGGCATAAGTTTTTCAACTGTGCATAGATCTTCTAAACTCCCGAGTTAGGATCCTGTATTGGGGTCTCTTGCAGACTCATCGCGATCTCCTCTACCTGAGTCATTAACTTCTATTGTGATAGCATGCTCCTTAAATGTGGTGCTAGCGATGCTACAAACCATTCGTGATGTTTTCCATCTGTCAGATTCATATTAGCTTCGCGAAAAGTACATTTCAACCTCTGATCTAACTCCCAAGGAGTTTCACCTGGTAGCATCTTGATTTCTTTGCACCCAATGATCGACTGTGCTTTAGACTTCGGCCTACTAAATTCTCTACTTAGCACTGCTTAGATATCGGCCATCCCCGCATTTGGATTATCATTGGAGTGCTTAATTTACCAGGTCAACGCGTGGTCCTGTAGGGCGCTAACCAATGTGTCTTTCTTTATATTTTCATCTGTAACTCCCTGTGCTTCCCATACGGCTCTTACCACAAACCAAAATTGGTTTGGATCCTCATTTTCCACTCCCTTGATCATAGGAAACTTTATCGTGCTTGCCATATTGACTCGCGGTGGTGGCGGAGGTGGTACGAGTGAAGATGGAGGTGAAGGTAGTGAAGCTGGTGGTGGTGTGGGTGCAGGTGGTATTCGCGGAATTCTTTGCCTTATCAGATGTATCACACTTCGCAGTGAGACCCTCGTGAGTTCTTCCTCTCCCCCTCGTGGAGGTGAAATCAAGGGGCTAGTTTTTGGTCCCTTATTTCCTTCGTTCCTGTAAGTTTTTCCACTTCCCGTAGCCCTGAACATCAAGGTAATTTCACAACGCTCTTTTTGCACAATAACATTTTAAGCCAAATATTCAGGGACTTTACGTACTTACCTCGTGCTCCCTTGAGAAAGCGTTGCTCTGCCTCGCTATAGCTGACTGAAGTGTCTACCACGAACTCAGTAATGAATCCTCCTATAATCCGATCGAGCTAGTGATCAATAGTGCACGCGATCTGATCCTCTAATGCTTCCAATCTATGCACCAACTCTAGGGTCCACACAATAGGACCGTCAAGCTTCCACCTTCCTTCGCTATCTGCTAGCTTCACAATCTACTCATACAGCTCAGTAGGGAAATATGTGAAAAATATCTCGAGGATTTCTATGTATAGGTAGCGGTCTAACCACTCTTCTTTTGTTAGTTGCGGATTCCTATTTTCCTGCACCGCGAACTCGTGAATCCTCCTATCTAATCAACCTTCAATTTCCTTTTTAGTTGGATTCCAATTATACGACATCAGACATCTCTATGTAGATTCTGGTCTCGACAATGGAACCATTTGTTGGCTTGAGGGGGCCTGACCCAAGTTCATAGTTAATTAGCCAAACAAATCCCTACACTACTGGCCCTTTCGGCATCAGCCCGTAGTGCGCGAACTAATGTCTCACCTAAAGCAGTATGAGGGGATTTTGGAACCAATTTTCTGCACCTTGGAGATGTCTGAGGGGTCGATTTAGTCCAAATTTGCCTACCTTCGTGCAGGTCACTTCGCACACTGTCCTGACCTCCGAGACCTTCGCGATATGTTAGGATCGCCCTTTGCGCAACCCTAACCAGGGGTTGAGATGCTTTCACGCTGTTAGGGCAACGATTTGTGCTATTTCCCCAAGTTACACTATGTATCTTACTTATCTTCTTACAATTTTTAGTTAACTTCGCGCAAATAGATACCTTATCTCACCTTTACTTAATCAACACAGTTATATATGTTCGCGCACCATATAGACAACAGAAATGCAATTTATACCCAATATATTTGATACATAAAATAGGAAATAAATACAAAAAATTGATGTAAAACTTCTCTTTATTAATGCTTCAACAATTACAGAGTTGACTCACCCTGCGCACTCAGCTGCAGAGCCTTATCCTACTCTACAACCCAAAGACTTGACTCTACACTTCAGACAAGACTCAATTCTTCATCATTCCTTTCTTTTTACTGATTGACTTCCAACTTAGAGCTTCGCTCTGTTTATAAAATCCCATGGTCCGCGGACCATGGGTAGATCTCTAAATCCGACATTACTTTACAAAGTGAGGGCCGACAACCCTATGAATCATTCACAAATTTGAGCTCTGTGCCCACAAAATGCAGAGTCTTTACATCGGATTTATACTTTTTAGCCAAAATCTAGGCTTTAAGCACCAAAACTTCCCTTGGGTGATCTCGTGTCCAACAGGGACCAAGGTTCTCTACCATCTCTGCTACCACATGTTGCTTACCCATATACTTCACCATACATAGTTGAACTATAAAATGTTGAGGGTTGTCGGTTAGAGGGGAAAATCCCATGGACCAGCCCTCCCCATGTGAACACCAGTCATTGGCAGTTACAGTTTCCATAACCTTCGGCGGCTGCAACACAAACCATAACTACAACGGTTTATGTCACCATGTGACATCACCACGGAAACCGCGAGGTCAGGGTTACGGTTAGGTGTGGTTAATTAACCTGGCAAGCTGTGTGACGATTACTTGCGACATGTGTCAGCTCCACAGAAACAATCAAGGTTATGGTTTCGAAACCGTTCGGGAAAACCGTGCCAGAAAACGCCACATGTGACCACTCTGAAAACCATGACTAAACGGTTATCATTAACTATGCATCAAAACATGTTAAACTTGTATTAACGCTTAGTTAATTCATGGATTAGTGCTAATTAAACTCCAGTTTAGTTCGGCGGTTCCGACAATTTTGGTGCTAACTCTAGAATTGGTGGCCTTAACTGGAGTTCTTCCAGATTTGGAGGACGATTTCTATGGAAAATGTGTTTGAGCCATAACTGGAGCATTTTTCGACCAAATTGAGCTAAGGAAAAGGTGTTCCTAGCTAATTTTGACATTTTGAACACATTGGTGCAGCTATCAGGAGTAGTGGAGCTTTGTAAACAACATTGTTTTCCATATTGAGCTAATAGAGAGGCCCAAGCCATGGAAGCTGGACCAAGGAGATGTATCCCAGGAGGGGGGTGAACTCCTTCATCAAAACACTGTGTTAAAGTGTTCAATTGATGGTTTGTTGTACTTTTTATTGTTGTTTTCCAACACTTGTCTTTTAAGCTAATTTTCTCATGAATGTTAGATTAAACTTGATGTAATTTACTTGTTTACAATCACCAAACAACCCAAGGAAACCTATGCACAGGAAGCAATGAACGAGCATTTGTTTATAAATATGTAATTGAAATTAGCATATAAAAACTAACATTCAATAACAGAACATTGTAACAGAGCTACACCATGAATACTACTTTATCTATATCTATGGTATAGTCCCCTGCACATGAAGATTTTCTGGAAAAATGGACCAATTTCCATTATATCTTTATTGTTTTTAACTTTAATTTAACTATATTAAACTAAGCCCTTGTTTAAATCTAGGAATTCGTTCATACTTTTCAATGTTCAATAATTAAATTAAGCGGCAGGGAACACTAGCTATGCTACCTTGTTAAAAGAAAAAAATCATTTAAAACATTTATAGATATTAATCACTTATATATATATATTATAATATATATATATATATATATATATATATATATATATTATAATATATATATATATATATATATATTATATAATATATATATATATATATATATATATATTCACTTATTATGAGATTCTTAATTTATAATCAAATTTATAATAGACTTTGTTGTAATACCATGGAATAATAGTATGGTTTATCAATACCATTTCTAAAAAGCCATAACTTATATGAAACTTATTGGTATGACATTTTTTTAAATTTATCAATTTAATTAAAATGATAGATAAAATATAACTAATATCTCAATCTTTGATATATGACCACTGTTAAAAAATATTGTAAGAAAGTTAAATCCCTTCTATCTATCTAATATTTAGTGAAAACTAAATTAAAATTCTGAAAGTCTTCTTCTAAAATAAATGCATATATATATTAAATAAATAAATAAATAATAAATAATATATATATATATATATATATAATATAATATAAATTATAATATTGATTTTTTTAAGAGGAAAAAAACACTGGCTTTTAGTATTATATTTAAAGACCAGTACATATATCCGAATATGTCTCCATGCAACTGAAATTGTTTAAAATGTGTGAGGGCCTTCTATGTGCAAGAAAGCAGTGATTCCATCCATACATATACAAACAGTAATCATAATGTATACTGAAAAACTTACTACCACAACATTAACTAAACATAAGAGATGAAACCAAAAGATTGAAACATATTGTTCCGACTTCACAACCATAAGATGAAAACCAACAAGTTAGGACAGGATCCATATGGAAATCTGATATCTCCTTCCTCGAAAATGATCTGGTCCATGAAGTGTTTATAATGCATCCACTCATATTGTCCTTGTAGGCCTTTGTAAGATAGTTGATCCACCTCCATATTGAATTCTCTCAATACATGTTGTATGTTATATGAGGAGAGGGCGGAAAGTATCTGTTTTATCCTCATGATCCAACTTGTAAGTAGTGGAGGATCAAATGAATGTACTGCCAGAATACCTCCAATAAGGCATTTTGAGTCCCCATATATATTTATGTTGAGCCACCTCATTTTTGTAATGAACTAGAGCAGTCCCTAGAGAGCCATAGTTTCTGCTCTTGTATTAGTGCCTGGGCCTCCCTGCCAAAAGAGTTTGTATCAAGTATGTTTGTCCAACACAAGAACCACACCACAACCACATATACCTCTTTGTGATGCACCATTGAACCAACCGGCTGAAAAATTGATAGAAGGGGCAACTCTAATCTTATCGAGATTCTTGGTTGTCGTTAGAGGTGGAGGAGATCCTCCCATCCAATTATTCACCTTGTGGCAGATTTTAGATATTTCTATAGGAATGCCTTCAAATATGTAATAGTTCTTGGATTTCCAGATTTCCCAATTGATGAAAAGTGGAATAGTAGCCTTCTTAGTAGAATTAGCATTCCAATGTGTGATCAAGTCATGCAGATTTGAATTCAAGATACATGGGCAGTGCCAAAATCTAGTGATCATCCTCGAGATATGAGCAGTATATGGGCATTGAAAGAAAACGTGATCAACATTTTCAGGCAAGTTTCTACAAAAAAAATACATATGCCAGGTCCCTGAAATCCTCACTTAAGTAAGTTATCCCAAGTCAAGATTTTATTTTTCCACACCAACCAGTTGAATAGTATGATTTTCATAGGGATATTAATCTTCCATACCTTATAAAACCAGGATCATTGATTGAAATTGTGTCACTGTGTGATCAAAGATTTGTATGTGTCTACAACCAAGGGCGTCTGGTTATGTATCTTCCCTCCCCATGTGATAGTGTCTCCCTGAAAATTGTGAAGTAGTCCAGCCTAACTGAGTGAGTCTCTGTATTGTCGCCAAGTGTGTTCCACATCATTTGGCAATCTCGATTCCAACACAGACTTCCAAATGGGACACCTATGTTTTATGTCTCTTATTACTTGACATAAAAAGAAGATACCTATTTTGTAGATTGAGTTCAGCGTATGCTCCATAAGAACCTGTGTATGTGTCAGACCTTTAATGTTAAGTGAACCAATCATAATTTTCCCCACTTTTCCTTATTCCTAGACCATTCTTGACCTCCAGCAAGACATAATCTTCATGTAGCCTCTCCAAATAATCGATCCATCTTTCCTATGTGACCATGTGTTCCTATAAATATCTTCCTATGTGTTGTTTTGGATATATTTTGAATGAGCAATATCTTGCTAAATACCCCTACCAGTAATAACTCTCCAAAATGATTTAATGAGCAACGTTGTTCCAAAAGATTGGTGTTCTAATAGTCCCCATCTGCCAAATTCTTTTGACTTTCTTAACTTTGACCATTTACATAGGTTCATTTTGCTTGATACCTCGAGCCCTCTCCATAGAAAATTCTTCATGATCGAGGTGAATTTTTTGACAATTTTATGCATCCAAATAGGTGAGCCCAATAAACATAGATTTTTTGTAGTGTTGCCTGGACTAAAATGTATCTGCCACTCGATGATAAAAATTTGTGTGTCCAGTTTGCGAGTTTTTATTGTATTTATCAATCAGCCAGCTCCAGTTCGAAATTCTGTAGTTGTGTGGCTTGATGTTATATCCTAGATAGTGTATCTCGTTCTGTAGTGGTGCTATTATGACAATAAAATTTCATGCAATGTGCTCAATGTCCGCCATGATTCCTACAGAATAATATAGTCTGAATTTCCCGCCATTGGATTGTAGAGCAGAGAAGGCCCCAAATCTAGAAAATATGTAAAACAAGGCGTCCCATTGAGCTCTCAAAATGATTTCAAAGGTTAAGATATCATCGACAAAAAACAAATGAGTAATGTTAACAATACTTGTTATCTGGGTTCCTTGAAAGATACTACATGACTAAGCTCCTTTTATTTTAAGATTGATTCCATCCATAACAAGAAGAAATATTAAGGGAGAGATGGAACATCGCTATCTGATCCTGCGACCAACTTTGAAGAAATGTGTTGGGAAACCATTGGTGATCACCGGAAAGCATGCCGAAGAGATGCAAGCCATAATCCATTCGACGTTATGATTTATGAGTCCCACCTTATATAGAATAAGCCTAATGTAAGACCAATCCACACTATCAAATGCTCTGTGTAAATCAATTTTCATGGCCATCGCTTCCTTTTTTCTCAAATGGATTGTATGAATGGCTTCTTGCACCACAACTATCGCATCATGCATCTAGCAGTTGTTAAGAAACCCAACCTGTTCTCTGGAGATATGTTTGGACAATACCCCTTTTATGAGCCTGGCAATCACCTTTGAGATAACTTTGTAGAGGATATTGCACAGAGAGATTGGCCTGAAATCCCAAAATATCATAGGAGAAGCGTTCTTCGAGATTAAACCAAGAAATGTGGAATTGATTGCACCATAAATCCGTTCGCACAATCTGGCCTCCTCAACAATATTCAGGAGCCATTTTCCAAACAGATCAAAGAAGTGTATGTAGAATTCCACAGTCCATCCATCTAGGCCGGGGATTTTGTATTTTTCAAAAGAGCTTAGTGTTTGTTCAATTTCCTGCAAAGTGATCGACTTATATAAATACTCATTCACTTCATCATCAAACATAGTGGAATATTGGTTAATTTCCCAAATCTGGTCTTCAAAATCAACCTCTCCCCTGGCTTGATAGAAGTGTTCGAAAAACCTAAAAACTTCTCTTTGGATGTCCCTGGTTGTATTAACTCTTTTATCATCAGAGGATTCTATCTGCGAAATTGTGTTGCAGTTTTTCAGGTGGTAGAAGTATTTATGGAAGAACTTGGTATTCATGTCACTACCTTGAAGCCACGTTGCTTTGCTTTTTAGATGCCAAGTGACATCCTGAATGATCTGAAATTCACTCGTGAGTGATCTCAGTTAAATAAATAATGAATGAAGGTACTACAGACTCATGTGTTGGTGTGTGTCTATGTTATTTTAGGCAATGGATCGATTAGATTGCAAAATACACAGACACTGGAAGAATGGAAAACAGTAAGAGGAACACAGTAAGCAAATGCAAGAACACAACAGATTCAATAAGGAGTTCACCCTATCCTTCAGGGCTACGTCTCTGGTCCAGCTCTCAGTGGTGGCCTTCTTTTATTGTGTCTTTAAAGAAAAGATTTACAATGAGGAGCTCAACTTGATTTTCCTGAAACAGAGGATGCTTAGTAGGGTGGTTCTTGGATTGCCCAAGCCACTAGAGTGCACAGACTCTTTACTTACCAAGTCTCGACCTCTCTGGTCTTTAATGGGAGGAGTCCAATGGTGCTCAATTCCCAACAGATGTCCTCATAGGGATGGCTTGAACCTCTCAAGCCTGGTTTTGTCTGCTTGATGTTGCCTTAGGTCAGCTCGGCTCTCTATTTTCTACTTCTTACTTCACTATCTTTTCTTCGCTCTCGCTCTCTCTGTCTTCGTGTTTTGTTCTCTGTCTGTTCATGGCTTAAAGCCAATCTATCCTTGACTGTTTTCTTCCTCTTCTGCCCCTTTGGATCGCTTGTTGTTGTTCGTTTGGAGTTCCCTGCCTCTATGTCATCTCCATCATCTCACAAGGAGGTGGCCACTTGTTCTCTCACGAACTGTGCCAACTCTTCCTCAATAATTCGGTATTTCAGCTACACTGTGGAATGATTCATCTGCCAACTCAGCGGTCAAATCGGATGTCAAACGTTTGTATGCCGCAGCTTAATTCCTCTGTCAAATTCGATTTCTCCATCGGGCGCAATCTCCGCTGTCATATATGGAGTCCCCAGATTCTACGGTGTTCGCACAGTTCGCGCGGTTGACTTGTTCAACCGTTAGCGCATGATGAGAGGCGGTTTTCTCTCTCATCCACCGGACACGCGTCGTGCGCTGAATGAATCGCTTATTTTCTGCCAAATACGCTTACCGCCCCATTGCGCCTCCGATATATCGTTGGTTTTGGAACGTGCGACCCGCCTTTCACCTTAGCACTTTCCCTACAATTTCCCGGCTTCCCATATGACTAAGCACTTCGAGGCTTTTCCTTTTCAAGGGGTTTTGCCCAAAGGGCCCCCGTTTCCCGATCTGGGCTTCCTAACTGTTAGTTTTGCCTCCTGCATGGTCTCCATGGGCCTCAGTCAGCGTGCTTTGACCGAGGTCCTTGTCGTTCCTTGTTGGCTATAAACTGCCACTGTTTAGAGGTCTTCCTCATCGCTCTTTCTTCATAAATTTTGAAGTCTATCTTGATTTGATACAGTCATGGCACTTTGATAATTTTTCATGGATCTAATTCGGATCATGGCCTTCCCACTGAAAAGCTTTTGGACTACCAAAAGTTGGTTTTCAAGCATCGACTAAGTGAGGGTACAATTGTCTCACTTGTCGAATCTCTATCCACTTTGCACTGCTCACCTTTGAACCCTTAAGCCCAATTATGAGGTACTAAACATCTCCTCTGCGCGTTGTCCTCACCTTCCTATGCAGAACTGTGTCTTCCTGCAATTCATTAAGATATTCAGGTAACAGGTCATCAATAGAAGGCAATTGACTCTTCTCTTCGGGATCCTCAATTAGTGAAGGTTCAAACAATCTCAAGCAATCTACATTTACGACTGAGTAGATGTGCATGTAAGTTGGTAGACCAAGGCGAAAAGCATTCTCACCAATCTTCTCAAGTATCTTGAAGGGTCCATACCTGATAGGCTTTAGTGTTTTACCTTCACCTTGCATCTTATTCTTGCTGATATACAGTCAGACTTGGTCACCAACTTGGAAACTATGCTTCATCCGATGCTTTTCATGCCTTGCCTTGTATTTGGCTTGGCTCTTTTCCAGCTATTCGTGTACTACCTGGTGGATCTCTTGGATTTGTTCAATGAACCTAGTTTCCCTGTCCACATCACTGTGTCCCTCAACTGTGGTGTCTTTACCAAAGACAAAATCCAAAGGATACCTTGGTGTGAAACCAAAATAGGTCTCAAAAGGAGATCTCTGTGTAGAAGAATGTTTTTCTCTGTTGTAAGCATGCTGCATATAACATAAATGTTCATCCCAAAGCTTAGGATGCTTGTTGCAATATCCTCTAAGTAATTGGATCACTATCCTGTTAACTACTTCTGTCTAGCCATCAGTTTGTGGATGAAAAGTTCTACTTTTCTTCAGTTTGTTGTCCATCAGTTCCCACAGGCTTGACCAAAACTTCCCCACAAATCGGGTGTCTCGATCAGATACAATGGAAGTGGGTAATCCAAAATGAACCCATACATGTTCAAAGAATAGTTTTGCAATTTGTTTAGTTGTAATTTGTTTATTACAATGTATCAAAATACACATTTTGTTGAACCTATCCACAACAACATATAGATAATCATGACCCTTCCTAGATTCAGGCAGTCCTCCAACAAAATCCATGGAATCACTTTCCCAAGGGTGAGAAGGAACTGGTAATGGAGTGTACAAGCCTAGTTTTTTATTGCTGGGCTTGCTTTTAGCACACATAGTACACCCTCTTACATATCTAGAAACTGTCTCGTTCATTTTTGGCCAATAACAAAATCTTTGCAGCTGTGCAACTATTTTACTTACCCCAAAGTGACCTGATATTAGAGAAGTGTGTGCTTCTCGAATTATCTTTACTCTTTCAGTTTGTGGAATGCATAACTTCCCACAATGATATAAGAGTAGGTCCTTTACATGATAATTCAATTCTTCTACTCGTTTTCCTTGACTTAAAGTTTCATATACATCTTTAAAGTCTACATCTTGAGCATATTGTTCAATGTAACTCTCATGTAATAGAATTATGCTCAAGTATAGTAGATGCATTTATAATGGGTCTAGATAACATGTATGCAACTTTATTATGTATGCCCTTTTTATATCTGATGACTAAGTGAAACTGTTGTAGAAAACCCATCCATCTATAGTGCCTTGATTGCTGCAACTTAGTCTGAGAGTGTAGATATTAAAGTGGTTGATGATCAATATGTATTATTGTTTCTTTTCCCATTAAGTAATGTTTCCACTTTTTCACATTCTGTACTAATGCAATACAATTCTTTATCATATGTAGGATAGTTAACTACTGCAGAATTAAATGTCTTAGAATGATAACATATGGGTTTACTGTGCTGTGTCAACACTGCTCCCATGGCATAGTCACTAGCATCCATTTGGATCTCAAATGGTCTTTGAAGATCAGGCAGTGCTAGCATAGGTGTTGTACTAATCTATCCTTTCAAGGTGTTGAAGGCTTTCTGTTGTTTGTCTCCCCACTGAAACACCTTGTTCAATCCTGTCAAAGCATGTAAGGGAGATGCAATTGAGGAAAAGTTAGAAATAAAATTCCTCCAATATTGTGTTGCTCTTAAGAAGCTTCTAACTTCTGTAGTAGAGTTGGGTTTATGCTAGTTTACAATGACTGCCACCTTAGAGGGATCTATCTTCAATTCACCACCCCCTACTATATGACCCAAATAATTTAAGAGATGTTTTGCCAAATTCACATTTTGAGAGTTTAACATAAAGTTTTTCTCTTTTCAAAACATCTAGTTTCTGCTTAACATGCTTTAAGTGTTCTTCCCATGTTTTGCTAAATATCAGAATGTCATCCACATACACAGTAACAAAATCATCAAGAAAAGGTCTGAGTACATCATTCATTAATCTCATGAAAGTAGCAGGAGCATTAGTTAAGCCAAAAGGCATAACTAGCCACTCATATAATCCCTGTTTTGTTTTGAAAGCAGTCTTCCATGCATCTTGTTCTGCACCTCTGACCTGATGGTATCCACTATGCAAGTCTAGCTTGGAGAAATAAATAGCTTCTTTCAATTGATCTAAAAGATCATCTATGCGAGGAAGGGGATAACGATTTTTTATTGTTATTTTATTCAGTGCTCGGTAATCAATGCACATTCCCCACGAGCTATCTTTCTTTCTCACCAAAATGATTGGTGACCCACATGATGATGTGCTAGGTCTGATGAACCCCTTCTCTAGCAGCTCCTGCACTTGCTTCTTGATTTCAGCATTCTCTAAAGCGGACAACCTGTACATTCCAATGTTAGGCAATGGAGCATCTTGTTGCAAAATAATATCATGCACTATTTCCTTTTTGGGTGGCAGACCTTTAGGTTCTTGAAACAAGATATCATACTTTGAAACAACCTTTTCTAAATTAGCTTACTGTTTAGCATTAAAGCCCTCAAATAAATTGGTTTTATCAGGTTTCTTTTCCTTTACAACCATCAGTAAGAATTGGTTGCATGAATTTATCATTCGTTTCATATGCCCTGAGTTTATGAGAGTATAATTATTCTTGAGCTTATGAGCTCTTACAAAGTATCTGATTCCATCTTTAACAAGTAGATACTTGTTCTCAGCTCTATAGAAAATGGTTTTTCTATCATACAAGTAAGGACTTCCTAAAACAATTCCACATATATCCAAAGGAATTATGTCTAACTCAACCTCATCTACAAATGCTGACCCAAAAGAATACTTGAGTTTGCGTTGTCTAGTCACTTGTAGTTGTGCTTTATCATTCAACCATCCTAATGGGTATGGTTTCTTGTGAGGTGCAGTTACTAATCTCAACTTCTTTACAATTGCTTCAGAAATACAAATTACTTGTGAACCACTATCAAACAAAGTATCAATCTTTTGATGTTTGGAAATAACTCGAACATGGAAATGCTCATGTCTTTTTCTCTCATTTTCTTCATTAATAGTAGATTGTGCAGAATTACTAGTAGATGCCTCAGAATTCTTACCTCTTATACCTGTGGCTGCAATGGTTGTTTCATCTCTTGAGTCTAACCCCCAAATCTTTCCGAATAGCTAAAACAATCTTCTTCTTCTTGCCCTCGAACTTCTTAGGTCTCAGCTCTGGTTGCAGAATCCAACAATGCTCATCATCTTGCCCATCCTTTTTATAGTGAGTGCATGAAGCCTTGATTTTCTATGCAGTGTTAACCTTCCTTGCTTTCCATTTCTGCTTTATTTTCTCCTTATTCTTGCTTACAGTGGGTTGGGATGATCCCCCAACTTCTGGACTTCCATTCTTTCCTCTAGCCTCTAAATGAGTAGCTTGTACAGATACCTCATCTATACTAGTGGGATTAAACATGAGGATAGTGTGCCTCATGTAGTTGTGTAGACCACCAGTGTACTTCAACAGAGTCTCAGGTGAGTCTAATGAGATTCCTAGAATCAATGCTCTCTTTCTAAATTCTTGAGTGTACCCTTGCACACTTTTCCCTTTCAACTATCGAAGAGTTTGCCAACTCATCATGGCTTCCTGCATGTAGGCCAATGGATAGAACTGCTTTTTGATTGCAGAAACAAAGTCACTCCAGATAGAGATAGTCTTACCATGTCTTTTCGTGTCAGCTTGGGTCCTGCCTTCCCACCAAACCAAGGCAGTGCCTCCGAGGCGTAGGCTTGCCAGTTGAATCTTGCTCTTGTCTGAGTCAATATTCTGCACTCTGCAATAAACATCAATTTGTCTAATCCAATTGTCCAACTTTTCTACATTCAACTCTCCATCATATATAGGTAGATCAAATTTAACATCTAGTTTGATCAAAGATGCTTTCTTTTTAGGGCTATCAGGAAGTGTGAGAAAGCTTTCCTCTTTCCCTTTGCCTTTTGATTGGTCATGGGAATGTGACTCATCTTCTCCTTTGTCTTGTTTAGAGCCTGATGAATCTTCATCCTTATGTTTTCTAAAGTCCCTATACA
>APFE031068508.1:0-18013 GCA_000404065.3 Pinus taeda | reverse complement strand
TTGTACCTTAGTAGCATATCATTCAAAACCTTTCCACTTGATTATATTGACCTTGGATGAGCTCTTATCTTGTCAAATATCTCAACCCTAGGTCTCATATAGTAATTATATCAAGGGTATGTTCGTGGAAATCCATCCTAGATTATCGAAAAGTTCACACCTCAATTGAGTCTTTCCACTGAATGAGACATCCTTGCCTCATTATAGACACATATATCACAAGTGAGGGTTATTGTGACTCCTATTGGTGAAAATATGAGAAGAGAAGGGGAAATATGCCGTGGTGATAGTGGGCCTTTGTCCTGAATTATTGTTGTGCCCTATAGCTTTAACCCACTAACTAGGCTTTCTAGTTTTTGAAGAAAATGTTTGGTGTCGTTGTCGGGGATACAAGGCTTTTGTATTGTTCCCTTACGACAATATTAACACATCTTTTGTTGACTCCATTGGAAGAATGAAGCCCCAGTTATCCATTGAACTTCAAATTCAATGCCTGTAGGGTGAAGGAAGAATCTGTTAAGGCATTTCAAGTTCACCCTTGAAACTCCATATTTCAAATCATATGAAAACTTACATGGCAATAAATGGCTCATTGGAAAGGTATATTTTATATGTTTAAAGATGATGATCCTCCATATAGTAATCATGATGTCATTAGAATTCAAGAGGAGTTTGATGCCCCTCTTGATGAATCTCTTTGGAACCATGAAATTGAAAAGCTTTCCAAATGCCCTGAAATGGGGCTATGTTTCTTCCCATGATATGATGATTGTGCTCCACCTTCTTCTTTCCTTGATAATCAAGATGATGTGATTGTGGATGTATCTGATCCATTTATCTTCTCATCCCATGAGGATGATATGCCTGAAGTATCTCTTCATTAGAAGTGTATGAGATTGATTGTTGACATATCCATCTTTTGGTTAAAAGAGAGGACCCAATAGTGCAAGTTGCAGTCCCCTCTTCCCTACTTATCCATTATTCCTAAGACTCGGCCATTTTTTTCCCACCTCCTGCCCTCATAATCCTAAATATGTTGTTTCTTACCCTTGTTTATCAATTTACTAGATTAATGACTATAAGGGTGGGTGTTTCTATATTGACTTAGTGATATGTTGGTTGCATTGGTTGTATAACTATACTTAGCATTCACACAATGTACACATGCATGTTAGAGTAGTATGCACTACATATTGGTTTTCACATTGGAATTTAACATCATATTATATTCCCATGCCAGATTGGGCTTGCATCTAGGAATATATTTTATTTCCTGTTAATTTTACAGACTAAAAAGGCATGGGCGATCAAAGGACACCACCAAAGCATGCTGCCCCATTTTCTTTATCTTTGATGTGTAGGTAACTGGTTTGTGGTCTCAAGATATTTTTGGTGTTCTCATGACCTCCCCATTCGAGTACATGGTTCATGCACTCTATTGAGATCTCATTTCCTAGTTGGAGCCATATGTTACCCACCACCAATGGGTGACCCCTATAGGAGAATTTTTTCTCATATATTTGTCTTCAACCAACAACTAACATCCACTTGCAACCACTAGATAGCTTGATGTGCCACTTTTCTCTGCCACTTGAGCCAACCATAGTGTGCCCTATCTCATATGTTATGATCGTATGTTTGAAGGTAAGCATTTAAACCCTAAAGGTATAACTTTTCATTATGTAATTGGGTGTTTATGCTTTCTTTTATTGGGCACATTTGGACATGGATTAGTGGGGGGATTCGATGGAAAGAGTGGGCTTGGATTATACTCTTGTTCCCTTGCCTCAACTTAGGGGTTAATCTTGTATCATAGTCCCATGAGATATCCTCTATTGGATGCTAGATTTAGGAGTGCAACTACATGGGAAACTGTAATTTTGGTTTTGTGGTCTAATTTCTCAACACCATATATCTCATTCCCATCTCCTCATTATAACCCATTTTCACACTTTTCCCATCCAAGTCCACATTTGTCCATTGGGTCCACAAGGTGTTAGCCTTCCCCTCCCATTTTACAAACTTTGGGTTGGGCTTGGAATGATGCCCCTAAGGTTGCAACTAAAAGAAATATAAAATCATAATTTCGCCACTCGCAATAAGAAATGTACCACAAAAAGCAAAAGATAGCCAGGACATTAAAATTTAGCGTGTGGGAAAAAGCCAAACATGAGATCTACTATCCTTATCACTATGACCATCATCCTAGTTCCTAGCCCCCTATGAGTTGCCCCTACATCATTAAGGAACCCATGATTGTCCCGACCCCTAGTCAGAAATGAACTACCCCACCTTAATGGGGTATTCACTACTATATCTTAGACATCACACTCTCATCCCTTGGAGCACTGAGCAGTAAAATGAAGAAAAATCATTAAAAGGAAAAAGGCATATGAAGAAGGGTGGAAAGACAAAGGCCAGGGTAACTCATGTACCAGGATTTCTCCCTCCTACATTCGTATTCCCAAGGTTTGGGCTTCCCTCGTTCTAGGTTCCCTTTTATGATGGCATGTGGCTTAGAGACTTCCCTATTGCTCCACTTTGTTCCATCATCATTTCACATGACACCTACCATTTGATGGATGTACAATGGACATGTCACTCCCTTAGAGGTTGAAGCCACCTACTAGGGTCACTTATTAACCTCTTTTGTTGAGAAAGGAAACACTTGTACATTTTGAATACTATTTGGAAGTGCATACCACCACAAAGTGTCCACTTTTCCCCCTGATTAGCAATCTTATTTACTCAATTGCAATAATGATTGGTTTTAATGAAAGGTGAGGAGACACATTGGATCTTATACAGGATAGAAATTGGGTCTCCATATTGGACTTGGCCTCCCTATATGGGATATAAGCCCTTAAGAGGGTGATAATGGGACTTATAGGGTTAGTATTGAGAGGCATGGGCCTCCAACACGACAGAGCATTGATTTACACATTGTGGGCTTCTTCAGCACCACGTTGCTTGTCCATGCCCCAACCATACATAGATGATGATGCACTTTGACCATGTTTCCTAGATCACCACACATTGCACTCGACACTTGGTATATGATCCAGGGCCCAAAGGATGTTGTGTCTCATCTATAGAGCAATGGGATGGCATGTGTCATATTTCAGCCCTCATTGATGGAGCATCAACATGATCTTGAGCCATTTGGAGACCCAGGAGACACATTGGGAACCCAAATATCCTAAGTTGAAGTTTGGAGGTGTTTTGCAGCATTTGGAGGTAATTCCCCCTCTTTACCATCATTTTGAGGCCCTCAATTTCATTCTCAGGACATGAGGCCTCAATGCTTGCCTTGGAGAGAACTTCGTATTAATTACATGGGATAAAAGTCAAATAAAATAATACTTAATGTAAATCTATTTTGTTTGGCTTGTAACCAAGGGTTTCTTAACTTGTTTAATCACATTAGGGGATTCTTCACTAGGAAATTCAAACTCATTAGGATTTTATAAATAAGAAAGAGTCTCTCTCACTTTGGGTCATCACACTTGGGATTTTTGGCCCTCTCATTAGAGATCTTCAACTTGCAATTTTTTGGAGAGATTTGGATAATTCTAATGCATTTTTATGTTTGGAAAAAATCATTATCTTTCTTGGAGCTTCTATTTGGAAAATTTATGGATGGAGATATTATTCATTGTCTTTTAAGTGCCTTTTAATGTTATATTTATGAAATAATGAATGTCTAATGCATGGAATTTTTGTCCTATGGTTATCTAATTCATAAAAAATGTTTAAGGTCTTGATACCATCGGAAAGTTTTTCAAGTGTTACTCATAATATGATGAATGAACGAATGTTCCTAGAGGATAGTTTTAATCCTTGGAACTCCATATCAATTGTCATTGAAGTATAAATGTCTAAATTTGTCATGTAGCTATGTCCATAGATAGTGAAGATACTTATTTTGGCCTCCCAATCCTCCTAGTTGCTAGGCACTAGTCCTAGATCCTTGGTGATCACATTAACACAATGAAACATAATTCTTTTCATCTCCTCATCACTCTTTTCTTCATCCATTTAAGGCCCAGGTATCCTGTCTAGGGCTTGGTGTGAAATTCATTTGGAGGAATCTCTTGCAAAATTGTTTGGACAGGCTTTTGAATTGGTGTTTCCTCTAGCTCTCCTCTTAATTCAAGGCAAATATCATGTTTGAATCTCAATAAAATTGATCACCTAGCCTTCACAATAAGTGGGACCCTTGAAGCTATCCTTCAACATAGATATTTGTTGAAGGTTTGTACCTTAGTATCATATCATTCAAAACATTTCCTCTTGATTATATTGACTTTGGATGAGCTCTTATCCTATCAAATATCTCAACCCTAGTTCTCGTATAGTAATTATATCAAGGGTTTTTTCATGGAAATCCATCCTAGCTCCTCCCAAAGCTCACACCTCAAATGATTCTTTCCACTAAAAGAGCCATCCTTGCCTCATTATAGGCACATATATCACAAGTGAGGGTTATTGGGACTCCTCTTGTTGGTGAAAATATGAGAAGAGAAGGGGACATAACCTGTGGTGATAGAGGGCCTTTCTCTTGAATTGCTCTTGTTAAATTTAGCTTTATCCTACTAACCAAGCCTGCTAGTTTGCACAACAAAAAATTTTGTGTCATTGTCGGGGACACGAGACATGTTTCTTGTTCCCTTACGACAATATGGACACATAATTTGGAAACTCCAATGAAAGAACGAAGCCCTAGTTCTTCATTGAACTTCAAAGTCAATGCTTGTAGGGTGATGTAATCATATCTCAAGGCATTTCAAGTTCACCCTGATGAATCCATATTTCAAATCTTGTGAAAAATTACATGGCAATGACTATCTTACTAGAAAGGACTCTTTTATATGTTTCAATATGATGATCCTCCATCCAATGATCATGATGTCATTAGCAGTCAAGAGTAGTTTAATGCCCTCCTTGATAAATCCCTTGGGAGCCATGAAATTGAAAAGATTTCAAAATGCCCTAAAAGGGGGTTGTGTTTCTTCCCAAGATATGATGATTGTGCTCCACCTTCTTCTTTCCTTGATAATCAGGATGATGTGATTGTGGATGTGCCTGGGCTTCCTATCTCCTCATGCCATGAGGATGATATGTCTAAAGTAGCTCTTCATTACCTTAAGTGGGTATTCACTACTATATTTGACCCATCATGCTCTTCTCCCTTGGAGCCTCGATAGTAAAATGAAGAAAAATCAATAAAAGGAAAAAGGAATATGAAGAAGGGTGGAAAAACAAATGTTGGGGTAACTCATATACCACAATTTCTCCCTCATACATTCTTTTGATGTGAAAAGACAATGCCCCCATTTTTAACTTATTTATTTTAAATAATGGGGACTCTTTCTGTAAATTTTGGCTAAATCATTTTTAATGTTTTCTTTTGGTTAAGTGTCCTACAATTTTTCCAGTTTTTTATTTTCTTCAGATTCTTCTTTTTATTTCTTTATTGTGTTCATCTTTTTGCAAGCTTTCCATCGGTTCTTTTTTTGTCTCATTTGGATGCATGGTTTGCAAATGGTGCTCATCCAAAGTTCGATAATTTTTACTGCCAGGGTTAAAATATGTACAAAATGTATATTATTTTAATTTTTGTAGATTAATTGTAAATATTGAATTTAATTAATTTTTATTAATTAATTAATTTTTTCACTAATGGTCCTACAAAACCACCGCAGCCAAACTGTAGAACAATTAACATTACATGTTTTCGGATATTCGAGGTCTATGTCAAATTGCAATTTCAAAGAAATTACGAGATCCGAAATCCCTTAATTATCAACTGGATGTAATTTTTTATGTGCTCACGACCTAGTTATAAAGTGGTTGTAGTTTAAGATGGAAGGGACCCACTTCACGTGGGTCCCACTCCACCTCACCTCACCTCCCTTACTCCTTCATTCCTCCCTCTTATATCATATCAGAACAATTTTGCATCGAAGCTCTTTTTAATAAACCCCCGATGTCATGTTTCCTTCGATACTCCTATCTTCTCTCTACTTCAATACTCATCATCCCATTGGAACCTAAGAGCATTATAGTATCATAACTTCATTTTTAAAAGTCTATGATAAATTCATTCTCTGATGTATTATTCAACCCAGATAGTTTGTATTAAACATTGGTCATTGGTGCATAGGGATGGTTCTTATGGTTAAACCTCGACACATATCATAGTATCATAACTCCTTTTTATAAACTCCTGATATCATTAAACCTCTGATGCCACCTCAGGACTTTACCATCAAAACTTGTTTCAATAGAACCTCTGATCACGTCTCCATATCTGACCGCAGAGCTCGATGGTATCGTAACATTTATTTCATCAACCTTCGATATCTCATTCTTCCGATATTCCGAAATCCTTTCTCTCATACCTCCTTCACTTCTTATCCCTCCACATGCCCTTATAACGTCCACTCCACCTCATGCCTCCATATAATAAAGACTCCTTATGCGTCCCACATATCCACTATGGCTCATACGTTGGGCCAAAAGCCACTAGGCCCATTCACTTGGGACAAATAGCCACTTGACACATGTCTCATATTTTTTTAAATGTTAATAAAATTTATTTTAATCTAAAATTAATTATTTGAATTAATTTGAACTATAATATAATTGTAATTGTATTAGTTTGTAAACTTAATTTATTTTTTTAATTAATTTGTATAGAATTAGCAATTTTAGAATTGTAATTAATTATAATTGTATAGTTAAATAGGATTAGAATTTTTAATTAAATTTTCCTAATTTTGGCCTAGCAGATTTTTTTCTTCAGAATTATGACAATTTTGATACTTCAACTTTGGACGCTCATAAGTTGAGTTTTACTTGGCCAAATAAGGTCTAGGATGGATCGTTAGAAAGATAAAATCATGAAGAATATTTTTTAATGGGCTCATGACTAGATGTAGTCACTAACTGAGTCTAAAATTTAGCAAAAAGTTAAGCTCCAAATACCAAAACTAATTTTCTGAGTTTAGTTTTTGCATTTTTCATTTGTCCAAAGCTTCTGTCGATTGCAGATCCATCCATTCAGTTTTGTTCTATGTGACCAAAAATATATTTACAAGGGTTAATGGGAAGCTCATATTTCTTTTTATTTATTTAATTAAATTTTGATTGAATATGTTTATTTTCCCGAATTTGGTATTTTTGCTTTTGATTTGCAATTTAATTTAGTTTTGATTGTTTTTGGCAGGGGAGCAATGGAGGAGATGAGGAATAAAAGACTTTGAACAATGGAATTTCTCTAGCAAGAGATAAAATAGAATTTTGGCCAATCAATTTGTTGAAGCAAATTTATTTCTCCCACAATGCTATCATCTTGGTTTTCATCTTGTAATTATAAATATAGATTTTTGTAGAATGGGAAAGGGGGTTCGAGATCAGAAACTTGGGGAGGAAATTCTCTACAAAGAGAGGGCTTTCTGCACTACTATAGGGAGCAATAAATTTTTAGAGAACTAGCTAGTTTGGACTAGACTTGTGGATATTAAAAGAAATGTATTTCAGCTCTGAAAATTTCATGTTATCATGGAATTTTCTGAGAATTTCATGCACGCAAAGGCTATAATCAAATCTTTAATTCTTATACACTATTATCAGAGATAAAGATGGAGTGGTGGCATGCAATTTAATAAATTTGATGCAATTCTTGATCCAGATAAGTATGCGTTATTGAAGTTTTTGCACTATTGTGAATTCATTAAATACATGCTTGTGTTAATCATTTGAAAGTTATCTTTTAATGATGGATCTAATTGCTATCAAGTTTATTTTTGAATTCAATAGATAAATAGAACACACCTGTTAACTATTTAGCAAATTCATGTCAAGTTTATCTTGGTTTTAACAATGGTTGTTTTATGAGAACTATTTTCTTAATATTGTCATAGATGTTTTAGTTTGAATTCATTTTATTTGAATTTGGATGTATGTTCACTATAGATCTGGTGACTATTCATCAGATAGTTGAATACATATACTTGCTTAAACTAGAAATAAGTCTTGGAACTATTTCCTTGGCTTATTGAATTCATTTTTATTCCAAATTCAAAGATGGTCCAAATCCCCTTTTTACCTTTCTCTTGGTTGAGAGGGGGACTAATCCTTCTTTCAATCGAGATAGATTTAGGATTTATTTTCTATTAATTAGAGTAGATATGCATTTATTTTTAATTCTTGAATTCTAGAAGTCTTCTTACACAAGAGCAAAACTTTAGAGTGGCTTAGTTGAGCCATTAATTCAGCTTAAGGATCACTTTATTACATGAGTTCTGCAAGAGGGCAGATATGTTTTATCTTCTCTATTGGAAAGTAATAGATATAATATAAGCCAATCGAGTAAGAAAGAGGGTAACTGGGCCCAATTGAACCAGTCAAAATCACCATTCCAAATGGAAAAATAGTTGATTTAAGTTCTCGATCGAGTGGTCTCCCTTACACGTTGATAAGGTGATTTTGGCCCATCAACATTTTTGATGCTAGAAGGAGGGTTTGAGTAAATTATATCTCTGATGATTTTTTTTTTAAAGATTTTATCTTATTACTATGGCCCCATGTAAAGGACCACCTTGGAGTTGCTTTATTGGACATCATCCGACTACTACTCTAATAAAGGTAGTCCAGACCCTGTCTAAGGTAAGTTATAATGGTAAGAGATATGTTTTTAATCAACTCCTTCAATTTATTTTAAGTTGAAATAATTTCAATATTGATGAAGATAATATTTGTAGAATATTCACACTTACTTTGATAGGTAAAGCCAAATACTAGTTCTTATCACTTCCAGTTGCCTCCATACATAGTTGGGACAAGTTTTCAAAGATTTTCCTTCATCCTTTTTAGGAATATGATTACTAAAAGGTGTGTGATCAGTTAGAAGAATTGTGTAGGATGTAAGGGGAGACTTTGGATATGTTTTATATTAGATTTAAATTAACTTTAACGCAATTTCGGTCCAAAGATTTTCCTCCCCAATTCCAATTAATTGGATGTTTCAAACATGCAGTGTCTTTGTCCTATGATAACTATCAAGAACTAGAAAGTATATCATTTATTAATGATGATTAAATTATAGGTATGTCTTCCGGATTAACCAGAAAATTCTGAGATCTAACGATGATTAAATTACTCAGAATGACAACTTCAATTCTTCACAAATTGAAATTAAAAATACTAATCATTATGCCATAACTACTCCAAGTTTACATAATGCTAATCAAGTACAAATTCAACAAAATTCGCAATCTATTAGCAACAATAAGAAACAATTAAATCGACAACAATTAAATCAACTAGAGAATGTCGGAAATACACAATATAATGTTGAAATTAATTCACAATCTGCTGATAATAAATTGCAAATGATGGAGAAGCTTAGCAAAAATCCACAGATTGATCAAATGCACGAAGAATTTGAATTGTCTATTTTGGAAAACCATAAATCATCTATGCATAGAAAAACCTTCAGGTATATATCTTCAACTTCCTATTTTTCTCTCTACCCTGATATCTTTAACAATAATAATTTATTCATAATCAATTAACAGTCACTTTAAATACATATTTAATTTTAGAAAACAGAGGAACTTATATTAACCAAGAATGATTAATTTCTCATATTGGTAGAGAAAAATTAATTGACAATTCAATCAATAATCTTGAAGATTCTCTTAATTTGGTATTCAATAACTTGCATGGTTCTGATTTATTTAATTCAGAGGAAAAGAACATTAATGAAGTCATTTATGATGATGACTTGGAAAATGAAAATATTCAACCTCTTTGTTTTTCATAAAGGGTTTTTTCTGGATTTCATAATACCAATTCCTTTGGTAAATCTATTTTTGAAGATAAAGAGAACTTTAATCAAGGAATTATTCTGGTCCATTCGAATTTTAAAACATGCAATCATCGTAGTAATTTTGGTATTCAAGAGCCTATCCCAATTTTTTATTCCTACGATGATGGAATTCCATTTTTGGATCATAAGCTTGAAATCTTCCCATTCTCACAAAAGAATGCAAACAATGAGTTTAACTTTATAATTTATGTTGATACTTGTGGGAAAGAAATCTTTGCAGTTGAATCCCATCTGTGTTGTACTATTATTTGTAAAATTAATGTAAATTTTAATTTGTTTCATCTTCATTTTTCTCGGTTTGAACTTATGTTTCTTTCAAATTTCATTTTGAATTTATGAAAGCAATACGTTGAAACTTTGAACATGATCACTCGTAGTGCTCATTAGGTGAAATATTAAGCGTATATGAAAATAAATTCCATAATTTCAAGCATGAACACCAACTACTTTTTATTTTGAAAATTTATTTGATGATCATGTTTAGACGATTTGCTTTTTATTTTCAAATAAGTTCATCATCAATTTTGGCACTTGAGAGTGCCCCATTTCATTATGGTCGCATGAATACTTCTAGAAACCTTTTAAATGCTCATCCATACTTTATCGATCCATTGGAAAAATATATGGAATTTCCACAGCTCAAGAAAATTTCAGACATTTTTAGATTTCAATAGGCATTAATTCAAGCTTACCCTGATGTTTCCTATTTCTCTGAGATTCTTCCAATATTTCATTGAAATACATTCTAATTTTCATGATCCTATAGGTAGAACTTTAGAAGAATTTCTAAGGTAAGAATTTTGTAAATTAGTTTATTTTTTTGAATGTGTTAGATGTACATAGTAGGCTGAATTTTTCTTTTACTAATTTAGATGCACTTTTATTTATGTTGTTGATTTGTGATATCTTCTTATACACAGGAAATACAATGCTTGCATGGTTTCATTGGAAGTGTGACTATACTTAGTCATATCCTCTCTCTTAGTTAATTGTAATAGAAATATGATTAATTTTTTTATTAGTTCATCTCCCTTTTATTTTTCAATTTAATTTGCTAATTTTTAACAAGTAATTGACTCAAATGTTTCCTCTATTATCCATTTCATTTTTGGCAAAAAGTGGCTTAGAGCGCTTTGGATCATACACGTGTGATGTTATTGATTATCCTTCTTCACAAAGTTCCATAATAAGATTAAAATTGTTTTTCTCAAACAAAATCATGAATGATGAAATTTCAAAGAATCATTACAACTGAGCATGCCAATTTTCCAAATTCACAAACATTTCTTTGTGGTCACTTTTACCACAGTTTCCTCAATTTAAATGTGAAGAAGATGCAAATTTCTCATTACTTAGTGGTTAATTTAGACTTAACAATGAGGTGATTTTGAACATATGTAAAATCGAAGATAATACACAGGGGAATGTCCAGACTTATGAAGTAAATTTGAAATCACACTATTCCAGGTATGCATAAACATGTTCATCTTCATTTTTCATAGTTTTCTTCTTGTATATGCTTGCTTCTTTTTGTAGGTATTCATTAGCTTGATTTGGAGACTCTATTTTTACAAGTAAATTCAGCTGGCTTTAGAATAAAGTGAGCAGTCAACCCTTTCCAATCCATAACATGTTCAGGGAAGTATTTGTTTTTTTCCACCAGAATATTGGTTTTGTATATTATTGATTCTGTTAATATTTCCTTGCTTCACAAATGCACGAGACTAGCCAATAATCATTAATACAACTGAAATGGAATGTTAGACTCCTTCTTATAGAAAAGGAAATTGAAAAAATCTTGCAGCAAATACTTCTTCCATGACATTACCTCTGCCTGTTCTAAATCTTATAGTTGTCGGTTGAGTTAATCCTTTCCTTTTCACTCATTCATCTTACATCTTCTTCAGTCACTTTTCCCTCCTTCGAGATGATTTAGAGCCTCTTATTTACAAATCTTGTAATCTCAGACCTGTGGTTCTCATTTCATTTATAAAAATAATTCTTCTAAGACTATTTTGCTTGAGACTTCATATTTTAGGGCTCATCGGGTCATTGGGTCTAATTATATCGGAAGTATTTTAGATTATGCTTTGAAATTTATTATCTGAGAACTGAATACCTAAGAACCTCGAAAAATTATTTCAGAATCATTTAAAAATACATGCCGGGATATTTAGCCCTGAGATCCACATGACCTTTTCCTTGATTGTTGCACCCATTATGCTTAATTGGAAAATGGCCCCCACTTCATTGTCTTTGCTTGGGTCTCATGATCTCAGAGTCTCATATAATGATGTGATTTAGAAAATGGTTTCTAATTTTTTTTATACATATTCGTCACTTATATTTAGTGATCTCAGAATCATTTTCTCGGAAGTTTATTTTACATACAATATGATATTTGTCTTCCAAGATTTCCATTTCCCTTTATATTGAGTCTCTCAGTGAGATATTAGACTAATGTAATCTTATTGGCCTTTGGTCAATTCACCCATTATTTGAAAATTCGACCCATCACTCTGTTCACATGGAGTCCTCTTTGATTATCTTTGTATCTTCAAGTTGACTTTCATGTTACTTGGGTATTTGAGAAATTGGATGAATTTTTAATTACAATTTCATCAAACCTCAAGCATTCATTGCTCAAGATGACTTTGTGACTTTTTTGATATATATTCTTCATGATATGAGTACATGGATCTTATCGTTGTGCCCCTATTGGACATATATTTTCACATATAGTTGGGCCTCATTTACTCTTCACGACAATTTCCAGACTAATAAGAAGTGAATCACATGTGGCTTGCTTATGTTTTCATCTCTATCTTACTATCAAATGCTCATTTCATCATCTTGATAATTTATAATGTGCATCTGAGTTTCCTTTTCAATAGCATTCTTGAGCAACCACTATGGTAATGCAACATTTGCTAATGGAATTTCAAACACGTAAAGGTAATGGATCATGATTAATTCATGTTTGTATTCTCTTTTGTTTAAATGTTTGATATATCACTCCATATTTAGCATGTAAACTTTGAAGACCTCTTCATACACACATAAATACTACATAGGTTGGGTCTTGGTCTTGAATTTTAAGATTTTACAAAAATCATGGAGTAGATATAAAATATGAAATATCAAGAGAACAACTCCCCCTGCAATTCATAAAGAAGCATATCTTCATTTTCATTTTTGATGGATTTGATTTTTTCTTTCGACTATTTGAACGTAAGACATCATTTTTTCTAGTTTTACTTCTCATTGTAATTTAGGTTTAATAAATTATGATTTTGCGTAAATGAGATTTCAAAGAGCACAACTTCTTCATGATTTTAATGTCAATAAAAAGAGGAGGTTATCTATTGTTGGAGCAAATGATATCTCCTAGGTAAAATTAAACAAAATTCTCCAATGGTAAGTCTCATATGCCCATTTTCATCCTTTTTTATTTTCTTCATTGTTGTTTCAGCTTTGCTATAATTTTTTATGATATAAAACTTTGTTTTGTAGGTCTCCATGAGTTGTTTTCACACCTCTACCAACTCATATTTGGTATTCATTCTCCTTGTTGTTTTCTTTCAAGTTTTGGACCAGCAGTAATGATTGTTCATCAAATCAGATAAACTGGGGAGTCCCTGAACCTTTTAGTTTCTTTCTCAAGCATTGTTTTGATCATAAAATTATTAAGATGGTTTCATTGTAGGCTTTACTGTGAAAAGAGAAAAATTGTAGCAGGCATAGATTTTTCATTTGGTTTAATTTCACCTCATGATTGTTATTCACCTTACTGTTTAGAACTTAATTGTTTATAATGCTACAAGATAGAATTCAGTAAAATATCAACATAAGATGAACAGGCACATGCTTGTCTTATTTTACTCTTTTGTTGAAACATTTTATAGTTACTCTTGTTACAGTTGTCTTTTTAATTTGAGCTTTTCTTTCATATTTCTTTCCTCTCTTTTTTATAATTATTGGAGTTTGTTGATTTTTTTTTACTTCAGTTTGGATTTCTTTTGCCTTTTTCTATTGGTTATGTTTTGATCTTGGTGATTCCGCCATTATTTCTATAGAAGGAATTTATTTTTCTCACCCAATATTGGTTAACAAACATGGAAATTTTTACTCTGTCTATTCAATAAATTTAATTTACCATTAAAGATATATTTTTATAGAATCAAAAAGCCCTCTTTCTTTAAATATTTTTTGTATTTTCATGGAATCATAAAGCCCTCTTGCTTTTTATATTTTTCATAGAGGAACATGCATATTTTCAAAGTGATATAGTTCACCTTTTCAAGGAAAGAATTGACCTGAGTTTAACTCAATGGATCACCCCCATCCCTCCACTTTATAAAACCTATGGATTAATAGTTGCAAGGAAGAATATGGAATCAACATTATGGAAGGGTTATATCCATTAACATAAGTCTCTATTACAATATCACCTCTTTCACTCAGGTACATCATAAACTAAGCTTGCAAACGTGTTTATCAAAAGGGTGATTAAAAGAGGAAGTACGGGAGATACAAGTAAACTTGTCATGGCTATGGATGCTCACTGACAGTGAAGTGATGTTAGAGATAATTCATATCGATGGATATATGCTTTGTCAAAAAAATCCCATATTTTTACCTTCTTCTATTTTTCATACGAGGTAATCTTAAAATATTTTTTTTCCCAAATTTTTGATTCATGATTTTTACTCAGTCTGCTTTGAGTACTTATCATTTCAAGCTTATATTGTGTGATCTATTAACATGAGACCCTTGGAAATGTTTTACTATTTGATAACTTAATAAAATTCCTCATTTTTAACCTTTGGGTAAAGCGAAGTTCAACATATTTTAACCAGAAATACCTGGTTCTTCCCCATGTGTCATCATTGTTGATGTGAAAACACAACAACCCCTATTTTTAACTTATTTATTTCAAATAATGGGGACCCTTTCTATAAATTTTGACTAAATCATTTTTTAATGTTTTATTTTGGTTAAGTGTCCTACAATTTTGCCAATATTTTTATTTTCTTCGGATTATTCTTTTGATTGCTTAATTTGGTTTGTATTTTTACAAGTTTTCCATCATTTCTTGTTTCATATCATTTGGATGCATGGTTTGCAAATGGTGCTCATCCGAAGTTCAATATTTTTTACTACCAGGGCTAAAACATGTACAAAATATATATTATTTTAATTTTTGTAGATTAATTGTAAATATTGATTTTTAATTAATTGTTACTAATTAATTCATTTTTTCACTAACGATCCTACAAAATCATTGCAACCAAATTGTAGAACAATTAAAATTACATGTTTTTGGATGTTGGAGGTCTATGTCTAATTCCAATTTAAAAGAAATTACGAGATCCTAAATCCCTTAATTATCAAGTGGCTGTAATTTTTTACATGTGTAGGACCTTGTTATAAAATGGTTGTAGTTTATGATGGAAGGGACCCACTCCAAGCTGGCCCCACTTCACCTCACCTCACCTCCCTTACTCCTTCATTCCTCCCTCTTATATCATATCAGAATATTTTTGCATCATAGCTCTTTTTAATAAAGCCTCGATGTCATGCTTCCTCCAATACTCCTATCTTCTCTCTCCTCCGATACTCATCATCCCATCGAAACCTCAGAACATTATAGTATTGTAGCTTCATTTTTAAAAGCCTCTAATAAATTCATTCTTCAATGTATTACTCAATCCCGATAGCTTGTATTAAATGTTGGTCATTGTTGCATAAAGATGGTTCTTATGGTTAAACCTTGACACCTATCATGGTATCAGAACTCATTTTTATAAACTCCTGATATCATTAAACCTCTAATGCCACCTCAGGACTTTACCATCATAACTTGTTTTCAATAGAACCTTTAATCACCTCTCCATATCGAAGCTTAGAGCTTGATGGTATCATAACATTTATTTCATCAACCTTTGATATCCCATTCTTCTGATATTCTGAAATCCTTTCTCCCGTCCCTCCACTTCTTATCCCTCCACATGCCCTTATAACTCCCACTACAACTCATGTCTCCATATAATAAAACCTCCTTATGCCTCCCACGTATCCACCATGGCTCATACATTGAGCCAAAAGCCACTAGGCCCATTCACTTGGGACCAATAGTCACTTGACA
Source organism: Pinus taeda (assembly GCA_000404065.3). Taxonomy (NCBI): domain Eukaryota; kingdom Viridiplantae; phylum Streptophyta; class Pinopsida; order Pinales; family Pinaceae; genus Pinus; species Pinus taeda. The sequence goes on along the minus strand of APFE031068508.1, from coordinate 1,967 downwards.
TGTGTCTCATGTTTTTTTAAAATATTAATTAATTAATTAATTAATTTAAATTTTAATTATTTTAATTAATCTGAATATAATATTAATTATAATAGTTAATTAGTTTGAAAATTAATTTAAAACTTTTAATTAATTTGAATATAATTAATCAATTTTAGAATTGTATTTAATTAATAATTGTACAGTTAAATAGGATTATAATTTTTAATTAAATTTTCCTAATTTTGGCCCAGGGATAGATTTTTCCTTAATTATGGAAATTTTGACACTTCAACTTTGGAGGTTCATAAGTTGAGTTTTACTTGGCCAAATATGGTTCAAGATGGCTCGTTAGAAAGATAAAACCATGGAGAATATCTCTGAAGTGGTTGCATGGCAAGATTCAATCACTAACTAAGTCTAAAATTTAGCAGAAAATTAAGCTCTGAATTTGTATCCAAAATTAATTTTATGAGTTTAGTTTTTGCATTTTCATTTGCCCAAAGCTTCTGGCGATTGCAGATCCATTCGATTATGTTCTATGTGACCAATAAGATCATTACAAGGATCAAAATCAGATTTATTTTTATTTAATTAATTAAATTTTGATTGGAGATGTTTATTTTCCCAAATTTGGTATTTCTGATTTCGGTATGCAATTTAATTTATTTTTTATTGGTTTTTGGCATGTGAGCAGTTGACGAGATAAGGAAGAAAAGACTTTGAACAATGGAATTTCTCTAGCAAGAGAGGAAATAGAATTTTGGTCGATCAATTTGTTGAAACAAATTTATTTCTCCCAGGATTCTCTCATCTTGGCTTTCATCTTGTAATTATAAATATGGCTTTTTATGGTATGGAGAAAGGGGTTTCAGATCTGAAACTTGGGGATGAAATTCTTTGCAAAGAGAGGGATTTTTGAACTACTGTAGGGAGAAATATTTTTTTAGAGAACTAGCTAGTTTGGACTAGACTTGTGGAGATTAAAAGAGATGTATTTCAGCTCTAAAAATTTCCTCTTATCATGAATTTTTTCGTGAATTTCATGCACTCAAAGGTTGTAATCATACCTTTAATTCTTGTACACTATTGTCAAAGATAGAGGTTGGTGGCCTGCAATTTAATAAATTTGATGCAATTCTTGATCCAAATAAGTATGTTTTTTTGAAGTTTTTGCACATTGTGAATTCATTTAATACATGTTTTTTTTAATAATTTGAAAGCTATCTTTTCATGATGGATCTAATTGCTATCAAGTTTAATTTTGAATTCGAATAGATAAACAGAACACACTTGTTAACAATTTAGCAAATTCATGTCAAGTTTATCTTGGTTTTAATAATGATTGTTTTATGAGAACTATTTCCTTGGTGCAGTCATATATGTTTTACTTTAAATTAATTTTATTTGAATTTGAATGTATGTGCACCAGAGATATGATGAATATTCATCAGATATCTGAATACATATACTTGCTTGAACTAGTAATAAGTCTTGGAGCTATTTCCTTGGCTTATTGAATTCAGTTTTATTCTGAATTCAAAGATGGTCCAAATCCCCTTTTTACCTTGCTCTTGCTTGAGAGAGGGACTAATCCTTATTTCAATCGAGACAAATTTAGGATTTATTTTCTATTAATTAGAGTAGATATGAATTTATTTTTAATTATTGTATTCTAGAAGTCCTCCTACACGAGGGGTAGACCTTAGAGTGGCTTGATTGAGCCATTAATTCAGCTTAAGGATCACTTTCTTGCATGAGATTTGCAAGAGGGAAGATATGATGTCTCTTCCCTATTGGAAAGTAATAGATATACTATAAGCCAATAGAGTAAGAGAGAGGGTATCTGGACTCAATTGAACCAGTCAGAACCACCATTCCAAGTGGAAAAGGAGCTGATTTAAGTTCCTGATCGGGTGGTTTCCCTTACATGCTGATAAGGTAATTTTGGCCCATCAACACATTCATATGCCCAAGGTTTGGGCTTC
>APFE031068506.1:0-26804 GCA_000404065.3 Pinus taeda | reverse complement strand
ACTAGGCCAGACATTATGCACGCTGTGAGTTTAATCTCCAGATTTATGGAAAGACTGAAAGAGACTCATTGGCAGGCAACCAAGAGGATTCTAAGGTATGTGAATGGAACGAAGGGGTTTAGTATTTTATATTCCTCTTCTGAAAGTTTCATGTTGACAAGTTACACAGACAGTGATTGGGCTGGAAGTGTTGATGATAGGAAAAACACATCAGGATATGTGTTTCACATGGGATCGGGAGCCATCTCATGGGCTTCCAAGAAGTAACCAGTTGTGGCTTTATCAACAGCAGAGATAGAGTATGTGGCAGCAACAACAGCAGCATGCCAAGTAGTGTGGCTGAGAAGAGTTCTCAGAGATTTGTGTCATGCACAAGAAAATGGCACAACCATTTACTATGACAATAGCTCAGCAATAGCTTTGTCTAAAAACTCTGTTTTTCATAAAAGAACAAAGCACATAGATACCAAATTTCACTTCATACATGAATTGGTTAACAATGGTGAGATTGTTTTGTAGCACTGCAGAACAGATGATCAGCTGGCTGACATCTTGACAAAACCATTGCCAAAGAAAGGTTTTGATCATTTCAGGAAATGCCTGGGTATGCAGCAGTTGAAATTAAGGGGGAGTGTTGGAATTTAATTCCAACTGCATCACATAAATGCTAAACAAAGATTTTATCTACAGCAGTTATTTTAGATTGTTCGGTGCCGCAAAGTCTTCTGATATTTTTGAGCATTAAATTCAGAAATTAAATCCCCTGCAGACAGCCGTCTTATTTTTGCTGAAAAGGCATCACCGCCTTCTGCAATAAATACAAAGATAAATATCAGCAGATATTTTACATAGTTTATTGTTTAATCATATTTTTATTTTCCTATAAATGTAACGCACAGTAGTTCTATTTTCAAGTGCAAGAAGGTGTAAGCAGAAAAAGAACAACAGTTCTGTTTTCTGTGTGAGTGTAAGAGATTTAGAACAACAGTTCTGTTTTTGTACTCTGAGAGAAAAGAGTGAAGGTTAGAAGAACATAGTGAGTCTCTTCTGTAAATGCACAGCAGCGCTGAACCTGCGATTTTTTGAGATAGAAAATCAATTTCTGGAACTGAAGCGTTCTTCTTGTAACAGCTAAGTTTACTGTATCAGTTTTGTTTACTGTTCATGAATACAAGTTTACTGTATCAGTTTTGTTTACTGTTCATGAATACAAGTTTACTGTTTTGCTGATTTTCTGTTGCTATTACACCAAGTGTCAAAAACACTTTGATTTTACTCTGTAACTCTATTAGTGATTTGACGCAACTTGTTTTAGTTGCTGTAACACCAAAGCGTCAATTTTCTTAAAGTGACTTAGCATCAAAAACATGTTGTCGTTACACCGAGTGGCTTGACGTCAAAACTCGCGTTGCTGCAACACCACGATCAGCGTTGCTGCAACACCAAACTGTGTTGCCACAACACAGTTTCCAGTAAGCAGTTTTCTGTTTTTTCTGTGTTAACAGAAATAGAGTATTATTCCGCGTTGCTGCAACACCGAATCCTGTTGCTGCAACACCAAGTCTAGAAAACGAAATTATCAGTTTTTTGTGCAGAAACTGAGCATTTTTGTGTTGTCTGTTTGTTAAGGAATTTAGCAGAAAATTCCATCATGGTATCAGAGCGTTGTTCTCTGGTCTTTTGTGTTTGAAATCACCATAAATTTAAACAATTACCAAGCCCCCCTAATTAGGTTGAATTCGGAGGACTTGTATCATACAACGTATAGGAGTTGTCGTGTAGTTAATAAGACTTGAAAATTTCAGTTCTGTGTCGATCAACAACTCCTCACTGACAGGTTCTCCAAATTGACCCTCATTTTTCTTTTACATATTCTTGGTGTCAATTTTTCCTTCAATTTTGAACATCAAGTATAAACTTTTCCATATAAAAATTCTTCAAGCAGTATCTATAGCCAGCATAAACAATTGCAGGTTATGGCTCTTGAGATTAATAAAGTAGATTCTCATTCTGACCATGTCGACTAATCTTCTTTTGCAAATTTTTATTTTATGTGTATCTTCAATAAATATTATCTTCTGTGAGTCTTGGCATTCGTTTCTTCTCGATGTTTTCTTTTTTGCAGGTATTCAATATCAATATTGGCAGCATCCACGAACATTCACAAACATCAGCGTACATCTCTCGAAAAAATTATCTTCGCATATTTTTCAATTAATTCATCTTCTTAGCTTGTAGGTTCGAACCACCTCCATTTGTTGTTATTGTCACCCAACCAAATGGAGAGGCAACGACCCGAGATTGTTGTAAATATACGATATGGAGAGCAGGATTACATTGGGAACAACAAGAACACATACATATGCACAAATAACAAAAAATTATCCAGAAAGAGATCGAATTCAAATATCTATTAAGCTTAATGTGTATTTATAAAATACATAGATGATATAGTTGAAATTGTTGTACTTGCTCACAACCAACTTTCATTTACTTTTACTTTTATTTTCATTTAAAAAAACATAATGTGTGGTAACAACATAGGTTTTATAACAAGCGCTCATGCTTTTATTTACTTTTACTTTAAACATTTACCAAGAATTATTTTCATTTAAACAATACATAAGGTGTGATAACAACATAGGTTTAAAGACCCTTATAACAAGCACTGTGATGTATGAAGGAAGATTTGTATGGATATGAACCATGAGGATGTTAATTGGACAAGAAGGTCATCATGATGAGGTAAGTCTCATTTTAATTATTATTGGTTATTTAGTTAACATATTATTTTGCTACCTTGAAAGATATTGTAGGAATATATGAAGAATGTTGAGTCAAGCTCAACATAGGATACCTCACAATTAGAAAGTCAAGATATATTCATCTTGGGATTGAAAGCTAGTAGTGCAAAAAGATAACCTGAAGATCAACAAGGGAGATCACTTTCATTCAGAAGTTGTGATCAGTTTGGAGTTTGAGAAGGCTCAATATAATACCTTCATCTATGATGACAAGATGAAAGTGATGAGCCAGAGAGATGACCTAGATCCTATCACAAGATTGAAGAGTGAAGATGTCTCCATGACCCCTCAGAAGGAAGCAAGCTTGATATAAGAGATATGAAGAAAGAGGGAGCCATGTAGCTATGAAGACCAAGTAGTTGATACTGCTATAAAGGAAAGCTATAAGGCTTGTGGTATTGACTTCCAAAATTGAAAGGAAGATTGGAATCTCTGTTGGTTTTGAGTGGGAGAAAAAGAGTCTCCTTGAATAGGAGCAAGGACCTATTCTCTATTAAAAGAGAATAGGGGTATTCTCTCTAATTGAGAGGAAGTGATGTTGGAAATCACATGTGCATTCTCTTCTTCATGTAAGAAAGAATGGCGGAGGATTGGATATGCATTTGTGGTTTCCTTGAGGATAAATAATCCAAGAAAGGAAAGGTACTGACTTGAGGATGGGATAGATATCAAAGATAAGAGTGGTAAAAGAGGACCAATATTTTTTTGAGGATTTCGGAATGGAAATCCAATGTAAGAATAGTCTTAAAATGGCATACCTTTTGAGCATCTGGATGGGGTGTGTGACTTGTAGAGTTAATGTGGTATCACAAGTAAAACCTCCCAATATAATGCTCTTGAATGAAGTTAAGCTTTAGTTAGGCCTCAAAGACAATGTTGGTCATATTAATGATGCTTATAGTTGGCTTATCAATCTCACTCTTCTTATGAGAACTCTTCTATTTGATAATTTGGTGTTTTACTAGTGGTACAATTATGAATACCTCCCTAGTTAAGGGGGAGTGTTAGAAATGTAGCTAGCTTTGGTCTTCATAATTGTTTTTGTACTTATTTAAATATGTATTTTATGTAACAAACAAAACAAGAAAATAAAAAGTTATTATTTTAGTGCATGACCTTCATGCTCTTTATTGATGGTCTTCAGGGAAAAGCATGTTCTTCATGCTTCTAAGGTTTGTTAGGTCATAAGATATATTGACATGAGTCAAGTGAGTCAACATCATGTTTATAAGACCCTTCTAGGAAAAATATATTTTGTAAATGAATTTATTTTAAATTTAGAAAGTCTTTGAAACCTCCAAAGTACAAGTCGGTCCTGATAACTTCAAGTTGGCCTAAAGGAAGGAATTTGACCCCTTGGAAAGGCTATATAAAGTAGAAAATTCGACCTCATTTAGCCCTCACTCACTCACAAGTTCGATCTCCCAAGAAAAGTTCAATATAAGGATAGAAGAGGAAAGGAAGGAGGAGAAAAGGTCTAGAAGGAAAAAGAAAGCAAAGAAAACTTGCTTTTGGGCTCTATCTCTCTCACAAGTACGAAGTTTTAGGGTTTCCGCAAGAGGATGAAGTCGCAGGTTCGAGTTGTAGTATCAAGTTGTTGGGAGAAGGAATCTTTTGCCTTGAATGCGTTGATCTTGGGAGGATATGTCTTGCTCAAAGAAGTATCTCTTGAAGCAGATAGATTAGGGTTTATTTAGCAGCTTCAGGATCAAAGTTGCAGGTCGAAATTGCACGACAAAGTTGCAAGGTCGAAGCCATCATAAAAATTGCATCTAGAAGTTGGTTGATGTAGGATTGAGTTGTGGTGATCTAATTATATTGGAAGGGCTAACTTGGTATTTGGAAGAGGATTTTTTCTAGGGTTTTGGTCTTTGTTGTCTCATTTGAAGTAGATTCTATAAGAAGAGAAAATTTTTGTGGGTTTTCCCCTTAGAGGGCGTTTTTCCTTGGCTTGGAGCCTAATATTTGTGTCCATTATCTTTACCGTTTTTCTCTTGATATTTGTTTGATGAAAAAGATCTAATAAAGAAACACAAGAAGAACAATAAATTTCATAAGAAGGTATTAAGGTTAAGGAAAATTGGAATTAATAGCTTCCACATCGCATTTTCCAAAACCTCCAGTAGGTCGATGCCTACAAATCTATGTAAATGAATTGAAGAAGAAGACAAAAAGAATTTTTCATTTTCTCTCACAAGGGTTTCCACATAAAAGCTTGTGTTCTCTTATGTTAATGCGATGATGGCTTTTTGATGCATAGTATCATTCATTGTTATAATACAATTGGTTATGATACATTGATATATGGATAATTATTGATGAAATGTTTAGAAATGATAAGTTTTCCGTTACACTAATTCACCCCCACCCAATCCCTCACCCCCTTCCCCTCCCCTTCCCATTTTAGTGTAATCATTGGTCTAACAACTTCATAGTCCATGTAGAATAATTTATTTTCACAACATTTATCCCCTTATTGTATTTGTTGTCACAATTGAAGCTTGAACCCTTGCTATTCTTTCATACACTTGGTAGGGTGCCAACTTTTTTAGTTTAGGAGAGTGAGCATGGTGTTCTCTATAGTTGTTAGTAACCAATTTCTAATTTCCATATTTTTACTTTCAAATTTCCTTGCTAGATTTAATGTTGAAAATAGCAACAAGAAATGATAAAAATAGAATCCATAATATTCCATTTTTAATTTGTCCTTGAATTAAAATTGTGAATTAAAATCGAATTTAGTCTCACTAGCTGCCTGGAAATAATTAATTAATTCATTATGGATTAATTAGTTGGAGAAATTCAAGTTAGAAGTCTTTCTGCAGTCATGCAATAGTTATCCCTTAAATTAAGGAGATTATCCCTTAATTAAGGAGATAAGATTGAGTTATATTTAAGTTGTAATTAGCTAGCCCAGTTTACTCAGTTAAGTCCAGTTAAATTAGTTCCAAATTGTTTGAGGAACTAATTGTGAGTTATCAGTGAGTTGATGCATGCATGCACTTAATGAGTGTACTCAAGATAACTAAAGATTCCCTCATCAGAAACTCATGCATGTCTATTCTGAGAAAGACCTAGTTGAGCTAAATGTCAAGGACAATGTACTATCAATTTCATGTGTTTTCCTATAAAGGAAAATCATGCATGCAGTCAAGGTAAGGTTCCTTTAGGATTGCACAGTTCATACAAGGTGTGAGATCAGTTTTCCACTTGGTTGGAGAAGATCATCCCAGAGGAACAAAACAAGGAAATAGGAGTTTGGAGGGTAGAGGAGAAGGCTTGTGAGAAGCCAGGATTTCCTGTGAGCATTTGTAGGATTGTACTGAGAGCTGGCTAGCTGTGAGAGCTAAGACTTTGTATAATTCCTATCTATTTCCACCTTGTATGATAATATAGATAGTGGGGTTTTTAGCTGAGGCTTTCCCCAAAGTATTTTCATGTGTTTATTGTGCATTGATTCTTCTTCTTCTGGTTATATTGTTCAGCTCGATTGAGCTCGATTTTTAAGCTTCCACAAATTGGAAGTAGAAGTAGGTTATAGTATTTTGCTTTGGTATATTGCATATTGGATTAATCTATAGTCAGATTTTCTATATGGTCTTAGAGTAAGATTTGTAGAGAATTTACAGAATTTATACATGGTATCGAAGCCAAGTTTATCAGAGTTGTGAACAGTATATGGAGAAGAGAATTCAAAGTTTGAAGTTCGAGGTTGCAGGTGAAAATCGAATTCATATCATACTTCAATTGAGATGGGACATTATGCGACTAATTGCCCATCGAAGAAGTCCAAGAAGGGATCCTTGGAAGGATCGAAAGGTGAGGCATTAGCCTCTCAGTTTGAAATGGACTTTACCCTAATCACATGCATGGTGTCATCGATGATGGGTTGTGTTTGGTATCTTGACAGTGGAGCCTCATTCCACATGACTAGCGATAAAAGTTTGTTTAGTGCCTTGGAGGAGAAAGATCTCAAGATGCACATAGAGATGGGTGACGACGAAAGGTATAGTGTTTCAGGAGTGGGCACGATTGCTTTTCAGAGGGAGCATGGAGCTCCTATCACCTTGATAGATGTGAAGTATGTACCTAGACTGAAGAAGAACTTGGTATCAGTTGCGATGTTGGAGGACAAAGGCTACGATGTTGTCTTTAGGAAGGGAAAGGTTTTTCTTAGACACATCACCACGAGACAAGTGAAATAGATCAGTTCACGAGTTAAGAACCTGTATGCTCTTGAGGTTCAAGATGCATGTAAAGCCTTGAGGAGCAAGGAAAATGTTAGAGACTTGGTGGTTGAGAGGGAGAGTAAATTACCTCTCAATATGTAGTCCTAGAAGAAGTCTCAAACAATCATGGAGGAGCCACAATTGGAGAAGCAGAGAGGAGACCGAGTGAAGAGATCCACTCATGGAGATACCTCCATTAGGGGGGAATTTTGATCAAAGTGGGCAGAGGGATCACATGCAACCATACCTCCAGGTGTGAGGTGGGGAAATCTGAAGTGATAGTCCCATGAAGGCTGAAATTGGGCAGGGTCCATTGACAGGTTTTATCTCATGGATTGTACCTTGCTACGGGAGCCTAAAGTACATAGTTTCGGGAGGAATCAGTGGGATTGATGTAGTCAAAGATCAAAGTGACAGAGGCTAGAGAATTCAGATACTGAAGAGTGTAGAGAAGGATTGACAATAGTGTAGAAAGGTAGAGTCAGCAGAAGCGCAAAGTTTTCAGTTGATAGAGGCAATAGTAGTCAGAGACTTTGATGACAGATGCATCATACTGATTTAGGTTGGATGTTTTTTTGTTTCTGGAGTTGTTGGAGCAGCAAAACTAGAGAGAAGTGTTGCATTCATAACATTCCAGAGGTTCACGATTGGGATCGAGTTGAATTCTTTTCTTGTTGAGAGTGAGTGTTGAAAATAGCAACAAGTAATGATAAAAATAGAATATAGAATATTCCAATTTTAATTTTTCCTTGAATTAAAATTGTGAATTAAAATCGAATTTAGTCTCACCACCTACTTGGAAATAATTAATTAATTCATTATGGATTAATTAGTTGGAGAAATTCAAATTAGAAATCTTTCTGGAGTCATGCAACAATTATCCCTTAAATTAAGGAGATTATCCCTTGATTAAGGAGATAAGATTGAGTTATATTTGAGTTGTAATTAGTTAGCCCAGTTTACTCAGTTAAGTCCAGTTAAATTAGTTCCAAACTATTTGAGGAACTAATTGTGAGTTATTAGTCAGTTGATGCATGCATGCACTCAACCAGTGTACTCTAGATAAATGAAGATTCCCTCATCAGAAACTCATGCATGTCTATTATGAGAAAGACCCGGTTGAGACAAATGTCAAGGACAGTGTACTATGAGTTGCATGTGTTTTCCTATACAGGAAACTCATGCATGCGGTCAAGGTAAGGTTCCTTGAGGATTGCGCAGTTCATACAGGGTGTGAGATCAGTGTGTGAGATAAGTTTTCCACTTGGTTGGAGAAGATCATCCCAGAGGAACAACGTAAGGAAATAGGAGCTTAGAGGGTAGAGGAGAAGGCTCATGAGAAGCCATGATTGCCTGTGATCATCTGTGAGGATTGTATTGAGAGTTGGCTAGCTGTGAGAGCTAAGGCTTTGTATAATTCCTATGTATTTCCACCTTGTATGATAATACAGATAGTGTTGTTTTTAGCTGAGGCTTTCCCCAAAGTATTTTCATGTGTATTGTGCATTGATTCTTCTTCTTCTTTTGGTTTTTAGCTCGACCTTTAAGCTTCCGCAAATTAATAGTAGAAGTAGGTTATAGTATTTTTCTTTGGTATATTGCATTATTGGGTTAATTTACAGTCAGATTTTCTATATGGTCTCATAGCGAGATTTTTAGAGAATTTGCAGAATTTCTACATTTAAAGCATGATATATGGATTTAGGTTTCACCTATTTCACATTGTGTTTTCATTGATTCCTAAGGGGATGTATGAGACACTAACAGTGCCACCCATGATGACTAAGGAAGAAACATGACTCTCTATGAGGCAATACGACAATTGGATCTCTTATAGGTTCTTTTCAAGAGATGTTAATGGTCCTTGAAATTATTTGAGTTTTTGATGTAGTTACAATTTCTTAATGATCCTACAAACTGCATGGTTGTATATGTTGAAGAATCTAGGGTAATCAGGTTAATATGATTCTTCTCATGATTATAACTATTTGTGAGGTATTTTTTACTTTTTCTTATTAGCACAATATTCGCTTGTTATTATTAGAGTGTGTCTTCTTAGTTCATCAAATAGTTACTAAAACAAAAGAGACAATGACACAAGATGTTGGCTTTCTACCAGGACTAAAATCTCTCACTCTTTGAGATGAAAACCTGCACAAAATTCTTCTTGTAGAGATTCCAATTGACGAATACCAAGACCATGACCCTTGACCTATTTAGCCACTCCAAGACCAAGACACCAATCCTCTTCTTTTTCATTGTTGAGATCATCATCACTATCACTGAAGTCTGAAGTCATCACTGCTACAACACTAAGGCCTTCACTACTATACCACCGAGATCACTAATTATTGCATCTTTGTTGCACCTTGTTGCACTGAGATCATTGTTGCATCATTGCTACACCACTTAGATCTTCATTAGGAAAATGAGATCTATACACTGAGATATGAGAGTTGTACCCAGATCAAGATCATGACCTTATAAATACCATGATTACATCTATTTCAGGATCAAGACTGTGTCTAGAATGTATGCTGAGAATGTATGACACAGATCTTCTTCATTAAGAATACACCAAGACTATGACTATGTTTAATATGCTGAGACAATGGTCACCAAGACCATGAATGCATCTAGAATGTATGCCGAGATAGTGAGTGTTACCGAGATCCTTCTCATCATATGTGTGCTGAGACTACAAGGTGATAGGTTTGAGTCCTTTTCTGTGATATCCACTGAGACTTTATTAAAATAACTTGATATTGATGAATGGAATGCTTTACCAAAATCTTAGTTGTTTGTGAGGTACAATGGTTGTAATTACCCATGAAAGTGCAGAGGCATCTGAATTTTGTTCTACCCTCTTGGAATCTGGATTTCAGACCTTGTACCCATTCGAGAATTGCAGGGAATCCAAGTTCCTGTACCTTCTCTTTTGCACAGACCCTAGCTGGGTATTTATAGTGGTTTTGTCTCCATAATAAGCCAACTTGTATTCATGAAGAGATCTGTCATTTCAAGTGAGTTAACATGAGTGTATTTAATTCATTTTGCTGGCTGACTTCTTTAAGAGGGATGTGCTTGTCATTGGAGGGTTGTTACACATTTCTATAGACTTGTATACATTGAACATAGGCTCAAGAAGATCTTCTTCATACATGACATTGACTCTTTGACTTAATAATAAATCCTAATGATCTCAATGGGAGAAACTAACAAATAAACCTCTTGCTCATGAAACCCTTGCAACAAGGCATACAAAAATAATTTTATTCCTTATATTTCATCATTTACAAAGATCATTTCATTATGAAGACCGAACCTAATCACCCTTTCTTCAACACCCCCTCTTAACTAGGGAGGTATTCATAATGGTACTTGGTCATTCTCAATATGAAGAATTTCCCATAAGAATAATCAGATTGGTAATCCATTTGTATAGCATCATAGTAACCAACAGTGTTTCCACAGCAAGGCCTTGACTGATAGCTCTATCTCTCATTAGATCAGAGCACACATTTGGTGAGACTAATGAATATAGACACCTTCATCATTTCTCTCAAGGTACATACCCACTTGGGTATTCACTGAGTATGCCCTCCTAAGGCTATTCTTATCTTGGGTTCCCAACCCTCAAAGAATATTGGTCCTCTTGCCTACTCTTACCTTGGATGCCCTACACATCCTCAAAGAGCATCATCTGCTAGATGATTACTCAATTCTCCATTGTTTCTTCCCAATTGAAGACATGAATGTTGTGTCTATCTCTCACTCTCAACTAGGGAAGATATGCCAATTCCTATAAAGGAATTAACCCAAGTTCCCTTTGACTAGGAAACTACCCAAGCTCCCTTTCAATTAGGGACTTGTTAGAGCTCCCACTTAACTAGTGACTCTTCCTTTCATCAACAACTTCTTCTTCATGGGTCCTTCAGCTGCTCGATCAATTTCTTTCCTTGATGTCATAAAATTTAGTTGAGCTTCTTCCTTGTAGGGCATTATCCATCCATCATGTTCCTTCTTGGTTCGTCATGTCATTCCTTTCTTCATGGAAAGTGTCCTTCTTGATACATATCTAGAACCTTTGTCATATGGATACTTCTTCCTCATCATATTTGTTTTAAGAATATCCATCCACCACATGAATGCTAGTTGTACTTGTACTTACAACTCTTGTGCTAGTAGCCTTGCATGAACTCATCCATATATTATTCAAGAAATTGAAAGATAACATTAAAAATTTTACCTTACAAGATGGATCTTCATCATGGCATCTTCCTGTAGGTATCAACATCCTACATACATGTTGGCACATCTCCCAAATATATCCATTTTCAAGGGTCTACATCTTTTTCAAACTTCCATTAGAGTCTTCATATATTTCCGGGAGATTTCGTAGTCAAATCTTCTTGGTCTTCTCGATGTTGATATCCTTTATCATGGTTGCATATCTCATGATGTATTCCTCTTACACATTCCATTCCTAGGAGCTTCCAATCAGAGTTCCTTAATTGCAGTCAACCACCTCATACTTCATATGAGGACATATTATGTTGATTTCATCTAGTATGTCTTATGCCTCCCTGTATCCTTTTAGAGGAGGAGATACTTTTCCCTTGATCATGCTTCTCAAGATAGAAGTAGTGATCCATGTTACCTGCAACCATACGTCGTGAATTTATAATAATAAATACAAACATACATGCCTCATTTTATCTTTAGGTCATTTAGGCCTCTTTTAGTAGCTTCGTTGATTGAAGTGTCTCCAGCCCCTTGATCTGCTTCATCTCTATGTCTTCATACCATTATCCCATGAATTCCATAAGTTGGAGTTCCTAATGAAACACTTTCTTCCTCTCTAGATTAGTGAACCCTCTGATTAGGATTCCATTAGAGAATCTTGAGGATCTTGCATATCCCCATCTGGCAGATGTTTCCTTTTTTGCTTGATGTATGATGAGCCTTGTCCTTGATGACTTCATCATTTACTTCAATGTTCAATAGGGTTCCTAAGAGTTATATCCTTCATGTTTGACTGCCATGGATTTTGATCCTTATGTCCTTCACAAATCCCCATAGTGATATCACGAGCTCTTGCTTCCAATGCTTCCATAGTGCATTTTATTATCATGGTCATATCTATAAGAAAATATTTAGGAGCTTATGATAGGACCCTTTTGTGAGGGATACCATATCAATCATAGTAGAGATCTATTACTCCCTCTTTCCTTAGCCCTTTTCTTCAGCTTCCTCCATCTTTTCGATGATATGAGATTTCTTTTCATAATCTTTACATTCCACTTTTTTGTCTTGTTTGAGGACAAAACTTCCCCTTTTCTGCAAATGTTTGAGTCCTTTAACCTTCAACTTTTCTTTTTCTATCTAGCATAGAGATCACAAGTTGTTGAATGAGGCAACCTTCTTGTCTATGGACATTTGTTACCTTTCTTATCAGTTAGAATGATGATGATTATCTTCTTATCCTCTCTCCTAGATCTCCAATTGAGATCTTATGGACATATCCCTTCATTTTTTGATACCTTCAATTTTGTGTAGATTACGTCTAAGTGATACGACCTTCTTTTCTGCATTTTTAGAGAATATATCTTCTAGAATTTCATATATCTCTTTTCTATTTCCTATCTTGCTACATAGGGATGATATGACCTTTGAATGATTTCATAAGAATCCAATGAGTCCCTTGATCCTTTTACATGCATTCAAACAATGTTTGACCTTCAGATACTTTTCCATAGATATCAATGACTTCTCTTCTATAGACTATATCTATCCTCCTTTCTTATGCAAGGAATTTCAATGACCCAAACAATTTATAGATCTCCTTGCAAACACGAAGTCATTTAACCAAACTTGATTATAGAATGAAACATACTTGACAAGTGAAGATGAACTCTTATTCTTGATCACTTTGATGATGGTTGAAGAAGATCTATTACGACTTCTTCTTGGATGATCTTCTTTCAAATGAGAAAGCCTTTCTTCAATAGAAAAGGTTGCTCCTTTTGATGAGGATGATTTATTGCTTCCTCGGATAATATTCTTCTAGGGCAAGGAGATGACCCCTGCTTGTTTTTATAACCTGAAGATGACAATGCCTTCTTGCCTTCAATATGATTTGCTTCCTTTTGTAGTGTAGATAAAGAATGCTTCTAGGGTTTCAACCTTTTCCAAGATGATGTTATCTTATTTTGAGGTCCTTTGAGCGACCTTTCTTTGTAGATAACTTGATGAGGGTCTTGGTGGTCTTTTGATGATGACTATAGAAACAAAAACTCTTGCTGTTGTAGACTGCTTCTTGAGACTTGATCCTTGAATGTCTCTTTGTTGCCCTTCCTTTGACTTCAACACCTCAAATTTGATACCATGTTGAATAATCTAGGGAAATCAGGTTAATGAGATTCTTCTCACGATGATAACTATTTGTGAGGTATTTTTAACATTTTCTTATAAGCACAATATTCACTTGTTATTATTAGAGTGTGTCTTCTTAGTTCATCAATTAGTTACCAAAACAAAATAGATAAGGACACAAGATGTTGGATTTATGCCAGGGCCAAAACCTCTCACTCTTTGAGAAGAAAACCCACACACAATTCTTCTTATAGAGATTCCAATTGACGAATACCAATACCATGACCCTTGACCTATTTGGCCACTCCAAGAACAAGACACCAATCCTCTTCTTTGTCATTGCTGAGATCATCATCACTACCACTGAAGTCTAAAGTCATCCTTGCTGTAACACCGAGGCATTCACTACTGTACCATTGAGATCATTAACTATTGCATATTTTCTGCACCGAGATCATTGCTGCATCATTGCTACACCACTGAGATCTTCATTAGGACAATGAGATCTCTACATTGGGATATGAGAGTTGTACCAAGATCAAGATCATGACCTTATAACTACCATGATTACATATATGCCAGGATCAGGACTGTGTCTAGAATGTATGTCGACAATGTATCACAAATATACCACAATTGTGACTATGTTTAGTATGTTGAGACAGTGATCACCAAGACTATGAATGCATCTAGAATGTATGCCGAGATAGTGAGTGTTACTGAGATCCTTATCATCATATGTATGCCGAGGCTGCAAGGAGACAGGTCTGAGTCCTTTTCTATGATATCCACCAAGACTTTACTGAAATAACCTGAGCTTAATGAATTGAATGATTTACCGAAATCTCAGAGATTTGTGAGGTACAATGATTGTAATTACCCATGAAAGTGCAGAGGCATCTGAGTTTTGTTCTACCCTCCTGTAATGCAAATTTTAGACCCTGTACCCATCCGAGAATCACAGGTAATCTGAGTTCCTTTACCTACTCTTTTGTGCATATCCTAGCTGGGTATTTATAGTGGTTTCATCTCCATAATAAGCCAACTTGTATTCATGAAGAGATGTGTCATTTCAAGTGAGCTGACATGAGTGTATTTAATTCATTTTGCTGGCTGACTTCTTCAAGAGGGATTTTTCTTGTCATTGGAGGGTTGTTAAACAATTCTATAGACTTGTATACATTGAACATAGGCTCAATAATAGATTCTTCATACATGACATTAACTCTTTGGATTAATAATAAATCCTAATGCTCTCAATGGGAGCCACTAACAAATAAACCTGTTGCTCATGAAACCCATGCAACAAGGAATACAAATATAATTTTATTCATTTTATTTCATCATTTACAAAGATCATGTCATTATGAAGACTAAACCTAGTTTCCCTTTCTTCGACAATATAGAGCTCATCTATACCTTTCAAATGGTATATCCTTCTCAGAAAAAATCCTCCTAGATGAGAAGTTATGGCTAATTGAATTTTCAATATTAATTAAGGGACCAAAACTTTAGGGGAAACCCCTAATATCAAATGTGTTAACAAGTATGCATGTTCAGGAAAGATCCACCATTGACATATAAATATATAGCCTCAGTAACCCAAACCTATGCACCATTTAACACCATTAAGTAGCATGAAAATCTCATGCCAACCAACGACGCCCATAATATTTCAACAAATGGATGATATCATAACTACACAATTTTTAACCAGCCATATCTGCCTAACCAAATAATGCCACATGCAACATATCATTTGACAATGATGTGGACCAGTTGGATGAAGGATACATGGAACTTTTTCATAATTAGTAGCACATCCAACATGATAAATCAGTAGATGATGTCATCATAGTGATGTGGCACCACCGAAGGCTGCAACATGGAAGGGATATTTGGCACACTTTTATTAGTGGAAAATCCCAAAAGAGGTGACACGTGACACCCCTCATAGGCTACCAGATGGCATGATGACATCATACTAAATTTCATCATGAAAATGACTAGTGACCCCTAGGTCACATGGGGTGGTCACGTGGTCATTTGGGGCCAAAATAAAAAGTTGTGAAAGTTGTTTTAGTTCATGGTCATATGGAAAGTTGAAGAAGGGTCACATGGTTGGCCCTATCCATTTTACATTGGGAAAATATTTGGTTTGTAACCCCATGACAATTGCCCATGGTTGGCTTGACCCAACCCTCGAGACCACTTACATACTATAAATATAAGAGCTTATCCATCATTCAAACACAAAAAAACATTTTAAGATACAAATATCAATTATAGGAGTATAAGATAATTATTGCAGAGGAGTTCATTTAGTTTCGGTTATGGCTATCTATATTTGGTTTGTTTGGTTTGCATGTAAACATTGACTAAATTTTATTAGTGGAACATTGGTCACAGTGGCATGATTCAGCCCTCACATATGTATCTAAGCAACATTGCAAGGAGTTCTTTTGGTTACTGGTTATGGTCATTTGCACTTTGTAAATAGTGATTGTGTTCTATTTTTTGAACCTGTTTGTAAAAATGGCATGAAATCAGTCCACACATACATTTAGGCGATGTTTACCTTGTCACGATGAGCCATGAAGGACCATGTGCATAAGAGGTTAAGCCACAGTGGCTCTATTTTTCCTCACCTATATATTCAAGCGACGTCAATCCTATCACAATGATCCAAAAAATGTGGTATGCATAGAATGTTTCCATATGGATCAATGTGGAACTCGTGGGAAAAAGTTGGAGTGGCAATGGTTTTAAGGTAGCACTCTCATAAAAAACCGATTAGGGATACATCAAATTTCAAGTGACACCAAGGCAGCTGAGTTGGTAAGACTTGTGCACTGTGTACCCGATGTCACTAGTGGTGTACAAATTGTAGCATTGATGAAAAAATTGGGGATTCTATCTAGTGCACCCATAAAGGGGAAAACTATGGCACATTTAAATTCATATATAGCTTTATATGGTTACTTTGTGTTTTTGAGGTCATTATTTGTCCAAATTGATTTCTAGTAGAAGATGGGAAATTGGGGCTTAGAGGTGAATCTAACCAGAGGCGTATGATGGCATTTTCACACTTATTTGATTACCATAATCCATTTTGTATGTTTTGAGGGGCTATTAGTAGGGTGCAATGGTTCTTGAATGCATAGTGAACATAGGTTCTGAGAAGGGGATTGAGTGACTAGGTTGATGAATTGGTAGAAGCAGAGTATGGGAAACAACATGATAGCTAGTGATAGTTATTTGTATTATAGTTTATAGAAATATTTTTTATAGTGGTTGCAGGCTATTGTAGTGCCAATGGTTGCAAGTTATTAAAGTGGTAGTGATTGTAGGTTGTGACAGTGATTGTGGACTATGCAATGGCATATATTACAATTTTCATATGATGATATTACTTATGATTCAATGATATATTATGACAGTGGATCCAATTTGGAAATGGTATGAAATAGAGGTCCGCAAGGAAGTTGAAGAAGGAGGTTGGTTCCTCCACTTAGGTTGGAGCCTCAATCATGTTGAAACCTAAAGAAAGTTGGAGCCTACTCATTTTTCGAGGTTGGAGCCTAGAGTAGGTTTGAGCCTACTCATCTTCGATGTTGGAGCATTAGGTTGCAGCCTACAATGAATAGTTTTTTTCATTCTTTCAAGTTTGATGCCTCAATTAGGTTATAGCCTATCGAAAGTGGCAACTTACATATCTTGGGGGTAGTTTCCTCCAGCAAGTTATAACCTACAAATCTATTTAATGAAATGAAGAAGAAGAAGAAGGATTTGTGGTTTTCTTCCATATGGGTTTCCATGCAAAAATAATGTCTCTTATGATGTGATGATGTATTATTGATATGATGGTAGCTTTATGATGCATTAATATTTCTAATGATTTGATGATTATGGTTATGAATCAATGCTACATGATTGGTTGATTATAAAAAGTTATGAAATGATAAAATTTCTCTCACACAGATTCACCCACACCCCTTCTCATTGTGACTTTTTGGCCAACAAGTGGAATCAGAGCAGATCATCTTCAAGAATAGTTAACTACTAGAAGATGGATCAAAGCAACATAGACTTAGATGAAACATCTGTTATGCTCCTAGAATTTGAGTTGGAGAAGGTCAAAAGGAAAAATGAAATATTGAAAAAGAAACTTGATGAAGTCAAGAAGTCACTGGGGGAAACTGAAAAAACAACTAGAAGAGAAGGAAATAATTTCCCATCTCAGAGAAGATGCAAATACAACAAGCTAGTCAACTATGAAAACTCAAGAATATGTTCAAATAAAAGTAAGTAGCAAAGGACAACCTTTCTGTGTCATTCATTTGGTCATAAGGAAGTTAATTTTTATCACACTATGTGATTATTTTGAACACAAGGCCACAAGTTATAAGGTCACTCAAAAAGAAGAAAGTGGTGACCTCATATTATATGCTCATAAGTAAAAGGATAAGTGGTATGTTGATGATGGTTTCTCAAGGCACATGTTAGGGGATCAAATTAAGTTTATCAACATTAACAAAATAGATGGAGATAAAGTAAAGTTTGGAAGCAATTCCTCAACCAAAATCATTGGAAAAGGTACGGCTACCATTGATAACGGAAGAACGAAAGAACAATATATTTTTATATAGAAGGATTAAAACATAATATTTTGAGTTTCAATAAAATATGTGATCAAGGTTTTGATGTCATATTCAACTCCAAATAGTAGGAGATTCAAAATTCAGCCACATGAAAGCTAGTAGCTAAAGCTATCAAAACTAATAATAATGTATACATACTTGATGAATCAAGGACCAAGAAAATCCATGATGATAATATAAATGAGGATAAGATTTTCTCTCATTTTATTCAAATAGACAATTCCTCCATCGAGGAAGAAGCCAAACGTTTCCAAAAGTTGAAGAGAGGAACCAACAAGTTCAAAGGTAAGCTTCCTTTCAAATGTTTTGATGTGGACAAATAGGTCATTATTCATCTAAAATTCCTTATGCTAAGATGAATGATAATGATGATGGGTCAAGATTCAAACCTAAGTATCAAAAGAAGAAGCAAGCTAGTAAGAAAATTAATTTTTGTTCAAAAGAACAAAGTGATAGTGAAAGTACTGAAAGTGTGACCAATGAAGATTGATCAACAAGCGAACTTTCGTTCCTCCAAGGAGTAACTTCAGTAGGTCGAGATATCCTTCTATATAGAGGTATCAAAATAAATTATTTGTTTATTGTTTCTTATACACACAATTTTGGCACAAAGTGTAGGATTGTAAATCCTATTATGTGGTAAGGTATAGAGGATATTATTAGGTACCTAGATGGATACATGTGGAAAAAATGAGAACAATGACTCAACCATTTCCACAAGCGTTGAAGCCCAATGTTGATATATATGTCACAACAAAGATAATATAAGACAATATTCCAAACTCAATTCTAGATGGTACATTAGAGAAGGAATTCCTATCAATGTTGGTAGATGGAGAAGAGGTCAAAGAGGACCTCAATTAGGTATGAATCCTCAAATCTAATCCCTTGGAGAATTTTTCTTCAACATCATAAATTTTCAAATAAAACTTGAAGAAGTTGTTAGTGTCAATCTTTGAAACCTTCCTCTAGTGATCAAAAATGCTCTTACAAAGTGATTTTAAGGTGTCAAGGTCAAATTTTGTCATTTCAGTGAGTCTTCAAGCAAAATTTGGTCACTAGGTATTAGGTCTAGGGTTTTTTTTTAACTCCTTTTAAAGTTGTCAAAATGTCGGTCCATGTCACCATTCAATTGATTTTACCATCATTCAGAGGGTTGTCATCATCATGTCATGTTCCAATGGGTCATTTTACACCTTGTTCATGCTTTAGTTGCCCCTAGGTAAGGTTCAGGGTTTTGAAGGTAATTTATCTTGGATGGTCAAATTATCAGAAAAACTTGTATCCTGATGTTCATACACCTTCACCTATACTTAATGTACCTTATTAAACACTTCCCATCACTGATACCCCTCAAATTCCTCATTTTCACACAAACCCTAGTTTCTTGCTACAACCTGACAATTTTCTAGGCTAGGCCTGTGTTTTTCCCTTTTGGACCCCTTCCCCTCACTCAATCTTTGAAATTACACTTTTCCCTTCTTCCTAAAATCCCTCCCTACTTCCAAAAATTTTCTTAAGAATTTAGAAGCCCCTTATCCCCTTCATTTCACTTCATTTCGACAAATTCCCTATTCCACACATCGAGATAGGTTTTACTCCAATGATGTTTCTGAGCAAGAAAAGATGAATTTGGGGAAACTGAGAAACTATTTTGTCCACAATAGGCCAAGGAAGAAAAACCTCCTTCACTTTTTACACAGGTGTCATGGTTTTAGAGAAATGTCAAAAATACAGTTGCCTTAGGAGAATTGATGCACCTCTGAAGTGACCTTGAGAAAATCAAGATTTATCCTAGCTTGGTTGGCCAAATGACTTTTGTGATGAGCCAAATGATAACTAGACAAAAATATATTTCCAATGCGCTATCAGTAGCTTAATTTGGAGGTCAGGAAGACCTTCAAAAGCTGACTGCAACAACACTCTGCCTTTAGGCAGCCTCATTTTGCACATTTTGACCAGTCTTGGGAGATTTGACTTTTGACATGGAAAATGAACTCCAAATTGAAATAGTCAAGTTGTGTTGGAAATTAGACTCAATAATATTTCCAACAAGCTATCCTGCACCCAATTTGGACATAGGGAAGGCCTCCAAAATTGTCCGGCAAAAAGAGTGATGCACCTGGGCGTGGGCGCGACGCACTGGGCAGTGATTTACAGTGTATTTTTATAACGGGCGCAACGCATTGAGGCAGCGCGGCGCACTTGTGAGGTGGCACGACACACAGGACTATAAGGCTCGAAATCACTCACATCTTACTCAAAGACTCTCAAATTGCTAAATTCTTCATTGCCCAAGTAAGTTAACACTCCTTCATGGCCAATGAATGAGTTTATCTTAGTGTTTATGGTGATTTAATGGGAAAAAACTGAAACCCTAGCTCCTTGCATTGCTTGTTAAAAAACACTACCTAGGGTTTACAAACTTGTATTTTTGCTGCTAAATTCCATTTCTATCATTTTCACTCCCTCAGTCCCTCACTTCATTTTCTCCCTCCCTTTTCATTCATATTTACTCATTCCATATTCCCCATATCCCTAAGACTACTTACCTTAATCCCTAATCTCATTACCCCAAACCCTAATTGCTATCCAAAAACAATAAATATCATTCCCTAAACCCTTTCAATCCCCAAAAACCTTATCATCAAACCATCATGGAGCTCAAAAACATGAAAGCAAACCGGCAAGCTGCCAAGAGGAGGAAAACCAAGTTGACAACACTTGAACAAGAAATTCAAGCTGATTGTGAATCTTGGCTTGAGAGGACAAAATTGCACTTGGAGAGGATGTTGGAGAAGGCCAACAGCAAGGAAAATATGTTGAGGAACATGGCTTACCACTACTTGGCGAGAAACAAGGTGTGCCAAGCGAGAATCAGGATTTTGAAGGCTAAGTTGAAGAAAGCCATAAGGAAGAGAAAAGAGCAAGATAGACTCTAGATCTTGGCTGAGGCTTCCTTAGCCCAACATAACACCTGATGAGGAACACTCAGCCCAAATTTCAAGAAATTTGGGAAACGTTTTGCAAATTTTGAATTTTTGGCCTAAAAAACAGGTTTTTCTGCCCAACTGCGCCGCACCACCTGGCGCGCGCCTTTTATAGAGACCTCCTTTTGAGGAAAACTCAGCATTTTTTGATTTCTCATGGAAAAATATGAATTCCCTCACATGGCCTAGAAATTTTGATAGGTTTTGAGCTTCCAAAAAGTTCAAAAACACCTCAAAAATGACCTTTCTGCGCCTTTTTGGACACACAGGAAGCAGTGTTGAGAGAAATCAGGTTTGGAGAGGCAAATGAAGACCAAATTTAGAAATGCCACTTGTTCTGGAAATTAGACAGGTAGATCTTTCCAACAAGCCCACGTGGAGAAAATTGGGTGCATGGGAAGACCTCCAAAAGCAGCTCCAAATTAGCAGAACTCATAGGGAAATCAGCGCGGTGCACATGATGAAATTTTGTCATTTTGGCCAAAAAAACTCTGTTTTTCGCCTAGTTTTTTCTCAGTTTGACTTTTCTCTCTCTCATAGTCAAACTCATGATGTAATTTGATCCAGATTTAAACAGGAATGCAATAAAATACAGAGATAACCATATACACAAAGATGCAGCGGAAATAATACTTCATTTCATTAATGGAAAATACTGAAATATGCTTACAACCGGAAATAGAAATAAACCAACTAGGGCGATGGTAGCTTATCTCTGAGAAGAGATGTGTGGCTACATGCCTCTGAACTGTGTTACAATGAGGCTCGAGGCCTATTTATTGTTGAGAAACAATGGAAAACCCTTAACATTCCAAAACCTAACCCTAGGAGATGAAACGCCAAACTATGGGCCCCGTTTGGGTAAATTGGTACATCAACTTCCCGGGGTCGTAACTTTGGCATACGATCTTCGTTTGACGCGCATGATAGCCCCTTGGAAAGATCTCTCCGAGGACTACGACGGGAAAGACGATTTTTTATCTAAAAAATTGCGGAATTTCAGGACCCGAAAAACTGCTAAAAGTAGTAAACTGCGCTATAATTAAGGAAACTGAAAATGTTGAGGTGGGGGTCCAGGTGGACTTGGCAGGTGGCCACCAATATCCACCTGGATCAGAAAGAGATGGGATTGCTATGTTTTTGGGAAGAACAAATTCTTTTCCATAAACTAAAGCAAAAGGAGAAGAACCAATAGAGGCTTTCTGAGTAATCCTATCTTCACATAGAGCAAATGTTAATGCTTTATGCCAATTCCTATGATTTTGATCAATAGTTCTTTTGATAATTCTAATGAGGTTCTTTTTTGTTGATTCTACTAATCCATTACCTTGAGGATAATAATTGGCTGAATATTTCAACTTGAAACCTCGTTTAAGAGTAAATTATACCATTGTATTTCCAGAAAAGTAAGATGCATTGTCAAACATTAACACTGAGGGTAAGACAAACCTGGTAATTATGTACTGATCGATGAAGTTTGTGATATTTTCTGTATTAGCTATCTTTAATGGGATAGCTTCTACCCACTTAGTAAAGTAATTAGTAGTTGTAGGTATGTACCTGTGTTGTTTGGAAGAGTTAAGAATGATCTCACCAATTATGTTTAATCCCCATTGTTGAAATGGATGTTGGATGTTAACTGGCTGTAAAGGGAATGTTGGCCTTCTTTCTCTTCCAGCTATGGTTTGACAAGTTTTGCACTTCCTTGCATATTCATGTGCATCTTTAAATACTGTTGGCTAATAGTAATATTCATGTAGGATTTTGTTGGCCTTGGTATTTCATCTAAAATGTCCTCCAGCTGGTCCATCATGTAATTCCTACATGACCTTTTCGGCATTAGGTTTCTCTAGGCATATCAACAATACTGAATCATAATTCTTCCTGAACAATATATCATTGACTAGCTCATACTGATTTGATTTCAATCTTAAAGCTCACTTTGTTTTATAATTAAGATGCATAGGAGCTATTATCACAAAACCTAGCCCTAATTAGGTTGCTGATCAGGTAGACCTTGAGTAACTATTTCAAACCAACTTTTGGCTGAGGCTTAGCCTCCCTAACCTGAGAGGGCTCTCTCACAAGATTAAAGATTTTTTATAATGAATTAGATGGCTAACTCTATGAAACAAGTGAAGAAATATGAATGGTTGAACATGATCAGTAAGCTTCCATTGGGCTTATGAAGTCAAGAAATGCTTCAATATGACCATAAAATTAGCTTTACATGGAAGTCAGAGCATCTAGAATTCAACATATGAAGGGTACATCAGTAGCATAAAGGAAAACACAGTCTACAAATGTATGAAGGAAGTTAGAGCATAACCAATGAATTCTAAGTATCATACATTCATACTACTGCAAATAAGGAAATCAGGACAAACATAAACAAGCCACCATTGAAATCTTTCTAAATCTTGAGAAGTAAAGCCAAAGTCTGCATTCATAAAAACATAATCTTCTACAATGGCACAATATGAGTCTTTCTCTGAAAATTTCCAACCCTTTTGTGCATCACATCTTCTCCAATATATAAAGTTCATTACGTGACTTAGATTCCTCCTCCAACATGATGGGAATTCGAATTTTCCATCAGTGACACCTATTCTAACCATAAAACAAACCTTTAAATGCATTTGACAGCTAACTAGCAGTCCTAGAGACCTAATACAACTAGGAGTGTAACTCCTTATTATGATTACAACAACCTTATCTAAAAATTTAAATGCATTCTTTGATAGCTGAAACCTGATGAATTCGAATTTGATGAAGCCTCCCACATTGTCACCTGACTACTGATGACAAACCCTAGAAATTAGGGAACATGTTTCCCTATTTTTAGGCTTAGGATCCTTGAAAATGGCACGTGGGACAGAGTCCTTATCTTCTCACTCATGACATATTTTATGAAACTGAAGGAGGTTTTGTTAGTACATGCCATCTAGAGCATAAAACTATCTTGGTTTTTTAAAACACTTCTCCAACTGTCCATAATTTGTCCTTGAAAAACACGTGTGAAATAGGAAAAATTTGTTCTTTGAAATTAGGGTCTCAAAGAAAGCTTATTATCTCCCAAATGAAAACACGTGTGAATAAAGTGAGATAGGTTATTGTATCTGGAGAGTTGATTAAGTGAAACCTCCTTCATAATTCCAAAATACTTTTTCCTGTGACCAAAAACTGATATTGAAAAAGATTGCTAAAACCATAAGCCAAATCTTGACTTTCAGCAGTTTCGTAGCGCAAGTTTAACCACAAATTCCTCCCACCTCAGAACGAATTTGAAGAAACGGAAAGAGTTTTTTGTATTTTGGTATGTTAGGAAGAAAATCCTCTTTCCATTTTCACAATGGAGTTCTCAGCTGCTCAGGACCCCTTCTGGAAGTTGACTAGTAAATGTAGAAAACAGAGTTTTTTTATGCTGAAACAGGCTTTTTCAGGGATTTCGTAGCGCGCTATGAAAACTCCTAGTTCAGTGATTTTGTAGCACAAAAATGGTTTTTTACACTGTCTGTGCTACGAAAACGTGGATTCATAGCAAGTTTCAAAAATTTTCCAAAATGGCTAAACACATGACTTTCAAAACATGATATGAGATCCATAAAGTGTAAAACAAGGTCATTGAGTTTTATTTGATGATGGAAATGACACTCTAACCCTATGACTTAGACTCTAAAAACCATAAAAGCAAATTAACCACCATCTAGCATTAGTACTTAGGAACAAATATAAAATGTAAACCTTGACACAAGCTTGACACATGGAAATAATGTGTGATGTGGGACCAGTGATGGGCAAGAATGGAGTGTTGACCCTATTTGACCATATTAACAAGACTCTTTTCTAGATCTTAGACACTAAAACAGTCGTGGAAAGAATACACCAAGACTGACACCAATCTAATACCAATCCGTTGGAATAGAACTGATGCTCCGAATTTAGAAATAATTTCTTAAGTGATAACAATGGCTCCACATGGGATAGTGTGCCCTTGTGGTACACTAAGAACTTGTAGCTCCAGTGCCGTTATCCATTCTCTAGAATAAAACTATGAACTTTTTCCTAATCTGCTCCTCAAACCTTTAATGATTTTTTGCAAGAAGAATTCAAACTGCACCTACCGAAATAGATGCTCAGTCAACCTTCCCTGAGCTTATTTGCATCTACCTACCCTATCAGCTGCAATCTCCACTTGTAGCTCAAGGAACATGAAACTTCCAATGAAGCCAGTCATCGATCTAATCTGACACTTGAATCTCTTAATCATGCTTGAAGCAAAAATAAACCAGATACTGAAATAACAAAGGAAGCATGAGTTGTAACTGTTCTTCAAGATGAAAATATAACTGGAAGCTTAAACAGTAAATATTTTCCATGTAGTTAGCTATAGGATCAAAAACACATGGTAGTTTGATGATTCTCATAGCATCATGTTACTTCTAACAACTAATCTTTAGTCACACAACCTTTATTTGATATTCTACCCAACTGCTTTTCTGAATGATTCCCACAAACAATGTAATTTTCCTCATTATTACACTCTTTGATGTAAGCTGTTGCAATGAATTACAAAAATGAACAAACTTTTCCTCTGCCTAAGGGTTATAAAAGCTATCTTCCAGTACTTCTTCTTGGTGTTTGCAATTAATTTCATACTCTTTATGATCAAAATACTGGTAAGTTTGCTGCATCTTCTCATTCATATCAGGGGATGTAACATGGTTTTCATAATTAAACCCCTGCTGATTTTCATGTTGCATTTTATGGGATGTTATACTTTATTCTTGGTGTTGAAATGCATTGTTATGAAGAGCTTCTAAAATTTCTTCATCCATAAATTCATCATCATCATAATAATCCTCCAAATACTGAATAAGACTCAAAGAATGTTTACAGCAATCTTTGACCAGCAATAAGGAAGAATGTGATTCTTTATACATCTCATAGAATTCATCGTGAAAATCAATAAGAGAATATAATGAACCATTTTCCAAGCTTTTATACCAAGACCATGCTTTTCCTTCTAAAGTGTTCATAAACATATTCATGAGACAATCTTCAGGGAAATGAACCTTAAGACTGTGTATATGCATATGGAACCTAACCAAATGAAGAGCAGCATTGTCCTTCTTTTCATCTTTGAATATTGGAAGATCATCTAACGAATCAACCTTTGGCATAGGATTTGGAAAACCAGGGATATGAGACCGATTCATAGGGGCATACCTGACATTCTTTCTTGAAGTGATCCGGATTTAAACAGGAACGCAACAAATTACAGAGATAACCATATACACAAAGATGCAGCGGAAATAATACTTCATTTCATTAATGGAAAATACTGAAACATGCTTTCAATCAGAAATGGAAATAAACTAGCTAGGGCGATGGTAGCTTATCTCTGAGAAGAGATGTGATGGCTACATGCCTCTGAACTGTGTTACAATGAGGCTCGAAGGCCTATTTATTGTTGAGAAACAATGAAAAACCCTTAACATTCCAAAACCTAACCCTAGGAGATGAAACGCCAAACTGTGGGCCCCGTTTGGGGGTAAGTTGGTTACATCAACTTCCCGGGGTCGTAACTTTAGCATATGATCTCCGTTTGACGCGTACAATAGCTCATTAGAAAGATCTATTCGAGCACTATCATTGTTGGAACGAGAAACATCGGTCCATTGCATGGACCCATGTTGCCCCTGGACTCCCCAAAAAACGTCGTTTAGGGCCTCAAAACGGCTC
>APFE031068505.1:41473-98134 GCA_000404065.3 Pinus taeda | reverse complement strand
CTTAAAGAACATAAGCAGGAATAGTCAAGAGATAAAAGTACCATTTATGACTGGTTCCACTCATAAGCTTCAAGCAACAATGATTTATCTCTCCTTGCTCTAACATTTACTAAGAGTACAGAAGTGCAACATCAGTAGCAGATATCAAATGCAAAGATAAATAAACCTTGATCCATCCATTCATCAAAACCACCTACGAGGGCGCAAAAGTGCAGGTTTTGAGGACGAGTTTTTGACAAATCTCCGGACCCTTCTCTAAATGCATGAGAAGGGTTTAAATACTGCTAGCTAATTAACTTGATTACATAAATTTAGGATCCAGTTTTCAAATGACCGTCCTTCTGATAAAGCAAACTATTTCTAAAAATTAAATCTAACTCTGAACTATTTCTGTATTTGCTCCTTAGTGCCGTAAGAACGCAACATTCGGCTGGGAAGAGTCGGCTGGTTGCCTTCCCCTTTCATGTGTGCTATAAAAATAGAAGTAACAAGAGCTGACACCATTTTCTGGTAAACTATAAGATATTTTAGAGAATCTCCCGCTGACTGGGTGTATACTTGGTAATAGGTCAAATTTCCCTCAAACTGGTTCTGCTTTTGCTATTTCGGTTTTTGTCTTTGCGAATGACTTGATGAATCAGAAGACTTTACTTTCTGAGAAATTCTCTGGATTGAAAACTGCCTCCGTTCTTTGTGCCGGGCTTTTCTGGTGTGTAAGTTTCAGGTCTTTTTGTAATCATTCTGCTTTTGTGCGCCTTTGATTCTGAGCTTCAGATGACCTATCGGTCATTAGCATCTGTTGAGTGATACTCTGGAATCTGTAGTTCTATCGTATGTGACACCCATTTCTGGAGAGATTTCTTCTGTGTTCTCCGAGCATTGGCGCTTTCCCCTTTTCCTTAGATGTTTCCTGCAATAATGCTTCATGTTATTTCCTGTTTTATAGTTTGCGCAAAGGAAAAGAGTAATGGTAGATAAAGATTGACATGAAAGATTCAAATCTTATGTGTGCATAATTATGACATTCATAGCGAACTGACTCTTCGAAAAACAAAAAGCAGCCATTCGTACAATCATTAATTTCCTTTTTTAAGGCGTGCGCTTAATTTTGATTAAAGGGCAGCTTTCCTTGAATACTGCGCCGAGGAAAATTCGCGCTCATCGCAGATCGCAGATCGCAGATTTGTGTTATAATATCGTGGTATCACAATATCGGATCATCGCAGATCGCAGATCGCAGATATTAGTCATTGTGTGCCACTTTACGCGATGTTGCGATTTGCGACGTCGCACATCCGTCGTCGGAGATTTCTTAAGTTTTTTATTTAATAGCACTTATGGTGAATGCGATGCGATGAATTTCGCACCGTTCCTTCGTGGTTTGTTATGCTCATAAAAGAAATGTTTTCTTGCTTTGTTGCGATAAAATTCTAAGGAAAAACAAAAATGTTCCTAGAGATGTTTGTTTGAATTTTTTATTAAGGGTCCCCTATTTGCTTGGTGTTATTGCTAATATCAAACAAAGAGGGGGGTTGTTGGTGGCCACAACACCTTCCTCTTTTTGTTGACTTTTCTTGTGCAAGTGGAGTTTTCACATTTGATGTAGAAATTGCCCGCTCTTTAGCCTCTTGGAGGGTGTTCTCTGTCCATTCCAACTAATTCTTATATTGTTCTATTTCAGCCCTGGCTATATGGTGATATGCAGTGAACTTGTTTTCTAGCCTGAGTTTAGAAACCACTCCCATTGGGTGATAAGACCATGTGATACTGAGACCAAACTTCATCTCCTTTAATAATTTGTCTGCTTCCTCTCCTACTGCCCTAATGTTATAGATGAATGGACCAACTTTGGCTTTCAACTTGAATTGTGATTTCTTCTTTGCAGCCACAAAGTGCAGGTCATATACATTTAACCTCTGTCTTATGTATTCTAGTGCAAAGATTCTGATAGGCAGGTACTTGGGGTGTTTGTAGGGTGGAAGCTCATGACCATAAACCCTGATCTCTGTATAGTTTTGGTAGCAATACCAATCCCCTGTTGTAGCTTGATCAACCAACTGTAATACTTTGACAATCTCCTCACTGATCCTTGGTACTAGAGTGTTGCTCATAAGACTGATAGCTAGATGAATAAATAGTTCTATGAATTGTTTATATGTAAACTGTTCCTTCTCCTTCATTCCCATTGAAGTTCAGAATATCAGTTATTGTTGATTTCCTTCCTCATCTAGTTTCTTTAAAGTGAATGGGAATTTGTCTCCCTGAAAATATACAAAAAACTATACAAGTACTGAAGCATACTTGAATACTTCTTCAGTATTAGAATTAACAAATTGCTCATGTATTGCTTCAGCTAGGAAATGACTGAAATCATAAATAAAAGTGTGTTTAGAATCAATAGAAAAGATGGACAAGAAACCAAGGATGGCTTCATTAACATATTGATCAGATTTATAACCAAGCAAATAAGACAAAATAGAGGTGATTTTCTTGGTTCTATCAGGGAACATGGATGCATCATAAGGAGGGTTTCTTTTAGGTAGAGGACAATCAACAACTAGAAAAATTTCAAGGGTCTAGGATATTTTAGTAAAGTCTAGTTTTTGATAGGCTTCTACTCATGGGAAAATGGATCAGTTGGTGTAGTAGAAGGGGCCTGCAACATTTTCTCAATGGAGTCAGAATTGATTAAACAAAGGATTTCTCCTGTGGGTGAAATAATTGCTCTCTGACTAGGATCATAAGATTCATGGCATTTCCTCACAAATTCAGGTGCTCTATGTATTTGAGGGAAAATAAAGTGAGGGAGTTGGGATTCCCAAAGCCCTATCTCATTTGTCTGATCAATTAGTTGATCTTCCATCCAACAAGAGATTTCATATAAATCAAATTGAGAAGAAGTCTCAACGTTTTTACAATCCCTGTCGACCAGTGGGGTATGATGGAAGTTGAACTGTGGATGAATCAGGGGATTTGGGACTTCTACAATTTCTTTTCCCTTAAGAGGAATTTTTTCAAATGAATTGCAGACTGAGAATGATGGAAATATGCCTAAAACAGAGTGATCATAGTCAAAATAGTATAATGTAAAAGAATCAAGTGGACCTGGATGTCAGTTTCTTGAACAGGAAAAATAATTGCTTAATGTCGGACACTGGTCGAGTTGTAGGGAAGAAACCTTCAATGATACATTTAGTTATAGAAATAGATTTTGTAACCGTTTTCGTGAATTAAGAGGGTTTATAATGGAAAAATTGGATTGGGGGTGGCAATGAACGATTAAATTTTGCATTAGTTTTCCAACGAGATTAATTAACAGGTCTTTGAATTATAAATTAATGGAGTAGAATTGAATGGATAACGAATAGGCGGTAGTTGATTGGATGGTAGACATGAGATGGAGTGTGATGTGGAGAGATAGTAAACGATCGCTTATATACTGCATTCGGGACTAAGGTGAGGCGGTAAGTAGTTTTGGGATTTTAAGTCACGAAACACTAAAATGTGGAAAAGGTTGTTTATGATGGCGGTTTAGGAAACTGCCCATTTCGGACCCCCCACCACCCAACCAATAAAGTTCGGATAGTGAATGAGGGTCAAGAAGGGACGTGGGCCATCAGATCTTGTGCGAGTATGAAGGATGAAAAGTAAGGTGGGGGGTGTTTAACACATGAGGCAGAAGTGATGGTGGGCTTTGAGGGCATATGTGAACACTGTGGGTTATGGCAAATAAATGAATAAATGGAGACATTTATGAAATAACATGGATGCTTTTAAAACTTATGGTTAATTAAAACCCATTATTGAATGCATAGCTTTCCAACGTTACAACTTAGGATAAAATCAATTTGATGCTTCAATTACATTTCACATGTCTACCTACCCTTTTACTCCTAACATTTTCATTTATTTATCTGAGTGCATTTAAGCTAGAAACTCAATATTTACTTTTTATGACTAACTACCTCTATCCCTTATTTCCTCTAGTAGCTTAGATTAAACTATTGAGCCAATTTTATTTTCTACCTATTTACAATCAAATTTAAGTCAAATCCAATCATGATTAATTTGTATAATTGGATCAAATAAACTAGTGTGGCATCTAAACAAGCTGTACACGACAATTATTTGCAAAACTGAACTAGACTAAGAGTAGTGGCATTTGGATTTGCAACACTTTCAGAGTTTATTGTTTTTTGATTTTTTTTCTAACCTAACATTTTGTTTTTGCCTTCATTTTTTAGGGCATCTATTTTAACATTTTATCTGATATGGACTTGTTTATTAAACAACCCTAACATTTTTTAAATCAATTTTTTTTTTGTCCGTATCGTAAACATTTTTTGAAATATATTTTCATTTTTTGACTAATTGATTCTAACTTATCAAAACCCAAAAAATGCTACAACATTGACTCCAACTGGGCACTGCTTTCTCCTATAAAATACAGAGAACCTACAAATCCATGTGCCTTCTCCTTGAGCTATGGAGTCTTTGCTGTAAAAAATCACACGGACATCTTGAAAAGTAAAACAAACTAGAGTTTTTACAGTGATAGCAATGAAATCTGCTTCAACTTGTCAGTACTGAATGTAATTCTTGAGGAACCTTCCATTAACAAGATAAGTGGAATATAGTCCCTCAAGATTTTGTAGCACAAAATTGTTGTTTCCCTTTACTTCAGCAATAGCTAAAGGTCCAAACCACATGTTATCAAACTTGCCATGTTTTCCCTTATCTTCTCTTCTCGTGATCACCTCCTTGAAGTCGCTTTCCCTGGATGTTCTATCAAACAGGCTCTTCATCTTATTCTGATACTTTTTCAATTTATATTGAACTTCATCTCTGTTTTCATTTACTTCAATAATATGATTTATTCTCCTTGAAAAATCATCAGGTTCATCAGTTGAATCCTGTAGGAGTTTTAAAATAGGGAAGGCCAAATTGGTAGGGAAGATTTCATCTTTCCCATAGACTAACTAAAAAGGAGATTTTCCAGTAGATCTCTTTGGAGTAATTTTGTTTGCCCATACTGCTTAAATTAGGTGAGAATCCTAGCTCTTTTTATGATCTGCCAAAGTCTTTTTGATTACCTTCACTAGAATTTTATTTGAGGATTCTACAAGGTCATTACCTTGAGGGTAATATGGAGTTGAATGATGCAACAAAATATGATATTTCTGGCAAAAATAAATCATCTTGACACTAGAAAATGTTGCTGCATTATCAGTAACAATTTGAGTTGGGCAACCGAATCTAGATAAGATGTCTTCTTCAATGAATTTGATTACTACTGAATCAATAGCATTTCTTACTATGATTTATTCCACCCATTTAGTGAAGTAGTCGGTTGCAATGAGTTGGGCAACCAAATCTAGATAATATGTCTTCTTCAATGAATTTGATTACTACTGAATCAGTGACATTTCTTACTATGATTGCTTCCACCCATTTAGTGAAGTAGTCTGTTGCAATGAGGATCCATCTATGCTGATTACTTGAAGTAGGATGAATCTCTCCAAGAAAATCTAATCCCCATTGGAGAAAAGGTGTTGAAACTATTGTTGGGATCAGTGGAAGAGATGCTAATTTTTGCTTACCAGCAAACATTTGACAAGGCATACAACTTCTGACCTTTTCTCCTACCTGTAAGAACAGTGTGGGCCAATAAAATCCTACCCTTAATATCTTATATGATGTTGCTCTCCAAGCATAATGTCCTCCACAAAATCTTGTGTGAAACTGGTTAATCATTCCTTCAGTCTCTGATTCTGTTAAACACAATAGCAAAATATGAAGTGGGTCTTTCCAATATAGATTTGCATTTATGATATAATACTTGATTGCTTTTAATTTGAGAGTTTGCACTAACTTTTGGAGAATGATGCTAGACATTCAAAATGGATCAAGAAATTTACAATGTCCTGATACCAATTTGATAAGAGAAATTTTTCATCAATGTGTAACGGGTTGATCTAATCTGAAGGTAAAGGTTATTTTGGATTCTTTTCTTCAGGATTAAAGGAAGGTTCTTGTGGATTTTTTTCTTTAGGATGAAAGGAAGGTTCTTGTGGATTCTCCTCATTCAAATTTTCGGAAGGTTCTTGTGGAATCTCCCCTTCTACAAGAACAAAAGGTTCTTGTGTATTCTTCTTATCTAAACTTTGAGAAGGTTCTTGTGTATTCTTCCCTCGTATTTCCAAAACATAATTGATTCTGAACACTTTACAGTTGGATTCAGCTAGAAGCTTAGCTAATCCTTGACCCTTTACTAGCTTTGTGGTTTTTATAGTTATATCAAACTCCAAAATTTGAGTGATCCATCTACCTCTATTCCCATCAGTGTCAGGTTGGGTTAAAACAATCTTCACAACACCGTTAAGAACATAAGTAGTAATGGGTGAATGTAGGACATACATCCTGAATTATTTCAGGGCTTGAATAAGGGCATATGCTTGCTTCTTAATTATGTCATACTTAAGCTCGACATATCTCATAACCTTACTAAAAAAGGCTATGGGTTGGTCAAGGGAATCTTCATTCTTTTGTAATAAAACAACAATAAGGGTTGTTTTTGAGGCAAAGGAAAAGATACTGAATGGTTTTGTATAATCAGGGTTGGCCAAGGTTGGAACTTTAGAAATAGCCTTCTTGATCTGATCAAACGCATATCTGGAAGAGTTAGTCCATTTAACTTCATGATCCTTTCAGAGCATATCCATTATGTCTTTTACAATTTCAACATAATTAGGGATGAATCTCCTTAAAAAATTAATATTGCCTAGAAAAGCTTGAATCTCCTTCTTATTTATAGGTAAGGACAATGTTTTAATGGTAGATACACGTTTGGCATCAATCACCACTCCTTCCTTTGAAATTATATGGCTCAACAGTTTTCCTTCTTTGATAGCAAACAAATACTTTTTTGGATTCAGTGATATTCTGAATTTCCTACACCTGTCAAAAACCTTCCTCAAATGCTTAAGATGTTTTCGATCAAAATTAGAAAAAATAGTCATGTCATCAAGATAAATGACTACAAATTTATTTACCTGACCCACAAAAGCTATGTCCATAGCTCTCTGAAATGTTGCTCCAGCATTCGATAAGCTAAAGGGCATTCTAGAGTAAATTAATGTACCCGAGGATGTAGTAAAGGTTGTCTTCTCTCTGTCTGCTGGATCAACATTTATGTGATTATAACCTGAAAAACCATCAAGCATAGAAAGTCTTTGTGCTCCTGAAACCATTTGAAGTAACCAGTCCAATTTGGGTAAAGGATAGTTATCTTTTAATGATGGTTTGTTCAAATTTCTAAAGTCCCCACACAGTTTGATTTCTCCATTCTTCTTTCTAGCAGGAATTAAATTAGCAACCCAATTAGAATACCTAAGAGGGAGAATGATTTGGGCATCTATCATTTTCTTAATTTCCTTTTCTACAGTTGGTAGAAGAGAAAGATTAATCCTCCTAAGTTTCTATTGATAAGGTTTTGCTTCTGGTTTTAAAGGAATCTTATGCTGTATCAATGAATTGTCATAAGTCTTTAGATCAACATAAGTCCATGCAAAAACATATTTGTAATTTTCAAGTAACTTAAGGTATTGAGTTTTGATTTCAGGATCTAGAGATGCACAGATTTTGATGTTTTTAATATCATCATTTGTTCCAATCTTAATTTCCTGTATGTCATCTGGTGAAGAAATTGACTGTGGGTTTCCGAGGATATCATTTTGATCAAACAACTTCTCTAAAGGAATTAGACCTTTGGGAATGAAATTGTTAGATAATTGAATGATATCATGATCAACAATTTTTGAATTAAAATTTGAATCATCATCAATTTTTGAATTAAATTTTGAATTATCATTTTCACTTATGTTTTCATTTGATTTTGTTCTATCGTCATCGATTTGTAGAGCTGAAAATTCATATATAGCCTGCAAAAAAGATTTTATTTGTGTTGGACACAGATTGTCATTGATGTCAATATGACAATATTCAACGAGCAAAAGGAGCCAAGAGGAGCAGAACAGAGGATGCAGACAACCATCACAACAACAGAGGAACAAGCAAAGCTATAAGGAAGTAGACAGAACCATCAGAGGAGCAATGGGTGCATTTATATTATCAGGAGCTATCAGGCCACAAAAGAATTATATGCATGAAGATACAGGCGGAGGAGCATATATCATACATATGCGTTTTTACACTATCAGAGGCACAAAACCTTATATATATATATATCTATATATATATATATATATATATATATATATATATATATATATATATATATAATATATATATATATATATATTTATGCATTTATACTATCGAGCCGTAAAACCCATGTATGGATGCTTTAACACTATCGACGGACAGAAAGCCCATATACACAGGCTTAACACTATCGGAGGTGGAAGACTTGGCTCTAGGGAAAATACACTATCGGAGGTGGATTGCGGACTTGAAACTCTATACATGGGAGTGTTGAGTTGTATCAGGTACGACACATCGCATCGCTATGAGGGGTCTATGTTAATGTTGAGCCCTGACCCTGTGCGACTTTCAATCACCGATAGTGAGTATCACATCGACACTTCGGAAGTGGGAGATACAATATGTCAAGCGGTCCATTGCGATCGCCGATAGTGATATCGCATTGGACCTCCGCCAGGGGCAACTCCTGACTGCGATGCATATCCACGCAGACCCGCTACACATTACAAATATGACTTAATCTATGATCGCATCCATCACATATTGCAAGCCGTAAAGCCTTGCCACATTAGAAGCATTGACTGCGATAGGATGTGGACCCGACATGCATATTAACTATGGTTTAATACCATATCGCATCTGGTCCATCGGAGCAGTGGAGGATTGGCCATTAGCTGTCAGCGGAGTCATTGGTCTGATATATAAACGACCCCTAGGAGTCACGAATCACTGATTGCGATTTAAGCGCGGACCCGATACAGGAATAGGTGCGATTGTAATATTTCATGAAGTCCGCCTTTTAGTCTCTTTGACTGTTTTTTCTCATATTCTCTATGTAATGGAATGTCTGGCTTGCATGGGGTGTTTTAAGCCGAAAGGCTTACAATGGATGTTTCGACGGTTCAGAAGGCTGAACGTCAGTGAAAAGGGGTGAATCATGGTAATTATGATTTCGATCGGGACAAAACATCTTCGTTTAATTGAAAGAGCTCTGTGTGTGCTGCAATCATTGCCAAAAGGAGCACTGTTACAGTAAGCCAGGAGGATGTGTTCTTCGTGGATCATTTGGACCAGTCTAATGAATCTACGTATCCCCAGAAATTCAGTGAACTTGCACAGTGCAGAGGAAGCCGCAATGACTGAGGAGGAAGCCTAAGAGGTGGTGTAAGCGGAAACAAATGGACAGAGGCATGGGAATGTATAAAACAATAAAAAAAAATAATTGTTTGTGCTGTTGTTGTGGTGAAGAACCAGAGTGTGAGGTAGCAGAAGCAGCAGAGGCAGAAGAGGCAATAGAAGTAGCGGAGGCTGTAGAGGCAGTAGAAGTAGCAGAGGCAGGAGAGTAGGAGTGAGAGAACCTTAGCTGAATAGAGTGTAGCAACATACCAGTTTATACCAAGTTTGGGTTGGAGCCTCAGAACTGAACAAGACTGAAGTCATTGTGGGTAGGTGCTCCTAAGTGCAGAACCATTGCAAAATAGAGTTGGTGCTCTGGAGGTTGGAGCCTCACTGCAGTCCAAGTTGGAGCTTGGCAACTATTCACAATCAGATATATACTTATATTGTATTTATTTCATTGCACTGCCTTGAGTTTTAATAAAATCATTAATTCCATCTATTGATTTTTGTGTTTTGTGTATACATATACATATCTATATATGCTTTTGGCAATCACTAGAACAATTTAAAAAAATAAGAAATACTGATTCACCCCCCCTCTCAGTATTTCCAACGATTGGTATCAGAGCTGGCTTCTTCATACTAGCCTAACAACTTGAAGAAGGATCCGCAGCCATGATGAGAAATCACGAAGCATCAGGAAAACCTCCTTTGTTCGATGGCACTAACTTTGGTTTCTGGAAGAAAAGAATGACCTACTACTTAATGTCCCCTGGACCTGAAGTCTGGCATTTTGTTCAAAATGAATACCAAATGGCTTCCACTCTTCCAAAAAACCTAGACGAGAGGAAAGCCTACATCGCAAATGCAAAGGCCTTGAACTCCATCGCTAGTGGAATCACTGATTCTAAGTTTACAAAAGTTATGCACTGTACCTCTGCCAAAGAAATGTGGGAGAAGCTAGTTGGCTTGTACGATGGAGACTCAAAAGTCAAAAAGGCAAAGCTTCAAACTCACAGAAGACAATTCGAAAGTTTGAGGATGGAAGATGAAGAAGATATTGTAGCATACCTCCTCCAAGTAGCTGAAGTGGTAAATTCCCTGGAAGGATTGGACGAAAAAATTGAAGAAAGTACCATTGTTCAAAAGGTATTAAGGTCTCTTCCAGACAGATTTGACTCCAAAATAAGCACTATAGGAGAAGCAAAGGATCTAAATACCCTCAAAATGGATGAAGTCCATGGAATTATCATTGCCTATGAAATGAGGAAAGGTGGCCCAAGCTCCAAAGATGTAGCATTCAAGGCCTCAAAGTCAAAGAAGGGGAAAAAAGGAATGACTGTAGTGATGAGTTAGATGTGGAATCCGAATTGGCTCAATTTGTACGAAAGCTGAAGAGAGGATCTAAGCTTAAAGGCAAGTATCCTCTTATCTGTTTTAAAAGTGGTAAAATAGGTCATTATGCAGCAAGATGTCCTCATAAACATGACAGTGATGATGAAGGAAATTCTAAAAGAATGGCACACAAAAAGAAAGGGTTCAGTAAGAAAAACTTCTTCTCCAAGCAAGATGAGTTTGATGAGGATGAGTTTATGGTCATCAAAAAGAAATCAGATGAGGAAAGTGATCATGATGAAAGCTAAGAAACATTATTCATGGCACTTGCAGATGATGATGACTCAGGGCTGGAAGGAAATGTAGATGAACTGTTAATAAGCGCCATTGAAGAAAATGAGAAACTACGAAACAAAATCATTTGTCTCAAAGTGGAAAATGAGGAAATAAGAAGGAGAGAAGATCTCTTTGAAACGACGCTTAAAGAAAAAGAAGAGACTTGTGAAAAACATGAGGCCAAAATAGTGTCTTTGAGAAAGGAGTTGGAGCAAATTAAAAAGGGTTGTAAAAGCTCTCAAATACTTAAGACTATTCTGAAAAATCAAAAACCTCAACATGACAAGTCTGGAATAGGTTTCGAAGGAGAATCCGCAAGCACTAATAATAGTGCGAAAAGCTATGCCGATGCACTCTCTTTCCATCCAAAAGATGAAAAAGTATGTTATCAAAAGTGCATCCTAGATCCCAAGAATGAAGAGAGAATTACTCCAAAGAAGAATGTGGAGTCGAATCATGGACACTACAACAAATACAAACCTGTACTCCACCAAGGGGCCTTTGCAAATCCAAAGAAAAAGGGAGGAGTAATTCCCAGGAAGGAAATCGACTCAAACCATGGTTGCTTCAATAGGTACAAATCCATCTTTCTTGGACACTACTTTCACTGTAAAAACTCTGGTCATCAAGCCAGACATTGTATGGCTCGCAGAAGTGAAAAGAGAAAGCTAAAGAACCGAATAATCAACTCATATGCCCCCAAAAGGCAAGGACAAACCAAAACCTTCAATTCATTTGATCCCTTGACCAAATTTGATCTAATTTTCTCTTTCTGCTACAATAATGGACACTATGAACAAGAATGCCCACTCAAAGGAAGAAAGACAAGTAGCAAGAAATCCAACATGGATAAATGCGGCTTGGCTCTATATGCTCAAAATAATGGAAATCATTGGTTTGTGGATAGTGGGTGCTCCAGACACATGACATGAGACAGAAGGAAGTTTGTCTCACTAAGCAAAAAGGAAGGGAATGTGTCCTTTGGAAGCAGATCTGGCAGAATTGCAGGAAAATGAATAGTTACTCTGATCAATGAAAAAGGAAAAGCTCAAGATGATCTGCTAGTTGACGGACTCAAACACAACCTCCTGAGTGTCAACCAAATCTGTGATCAAGGACATAAGGTTGTTTTCAACACCAAAGACTGTGAAATAAGGAACTCTACCTCAGGGGAACTTGTGGCAAAAGGGGTGAGAACATCAGACAACATTTACTTTCTGAACAAGATTCAAGAAAATAAATACTACTTGAGTCAGACAGATGAGAGTTGGCTATGGCACAAGCGACTTGGACATACAAGCTTCAAAAATTTGATCAATATCAGCAATATCAAAGCTGTACAAGACATCCCAAGGCTGTTCAAACCAAATCAAGGAGTATGTGGTCCATGTCAACATGGAAAGTAGATGAAAACCAACCACAAGACAAAGGAGCTCTCTACATCGAAGCCCTTGGAGATCATTCATGCTGATGTGTGTGGGCCAACTAGAAATCAGGGACTCCAAGGAGAAAGAACACCTCAGCAAAATGGGGTAGTTGAAAGAATAAATCGAATAGTCCAAGAAATGGCAAGAACAATGCTATTAGCAACAGACTTACAACCTAAATTCTAGAGAGAAGCAGTAGGGACAACTATCTATACATTGAATTGAACTCAATTAAGACCAAATTGTGAAAAAACTCCTGATGAGCTATGGAAAGTAAGACCTGCTTCGGTGAAGTACTTCAAGATCTTTGGAAGCAAGTGCTTCATAAAAATAAATGATGGCTCACCCAGAAAGTTTGATTCGCAGGTTGATGAAGGGATATTTCTTGGATACTCTACATGGAGCAAGGCTTACAAGTGCTACTGTTATCGACTGAAGAAAATAGTGGAAAAAATTGATGTAAAGGTTGATGAAGATCTTCCAGAAAAGGGAATTGAAGAACATGAAGATGACTTTCTCATTGAAGAATAAGAACCTAAAGAAGAAGAAAAGATGAGGAAGAAGAAGAAGAAGAAGATGAAAGAGAACCACCTAATACCCCTTCAAAGATGAAGTATGTCAAAAGACATCATCCAGAAGAGCAGATCATTGGCGATAGAGATGAAGGTGTGCAGACCTGAAGAAGGATAACAATCACACCCAAGAGAAAAGTCATTTCCCTCCCATCTATGATAGAAGCAGAAACATTTGCAGAAGCAAGTAAGGATCCTCATTGTGTAAAAGCCATGGAAGAAGAAATGTCCCAAATTGAGAAGAACAAGACATGGGAGTTGGTACCTCATCCAAAGGACAAAAAAATAATAAGAACCAAATGGGTGTTCAAAAATAAAATGAATGAGGAAGGACAGGTTATCAGAAACAAGGCAAGACTTGTCTGCAAAGGTTATTCACAAATTGAAGGAATTGACTTTGAAGAGACATTTGCACCAATGGCTCGTATGGAAGCTATTAGGATGTTCTTGGCATTTTCTTGCTCAAAAGGATTCAAAATATATCAAATGGACATGAAATCAACATTTCTAAATAGGGAACTCAAGGAGGAAGTCTACATGGAGCAGCCATAAGGTTTTGATCTAACAGCAGAAAAGGACTTAGTCTGTAAGTTGAAAAATGATTTATATGGGTTGAAACAAGCTCCTAGAGCTTGGTATGCAAGATTGGATCACTACCTACAACAACAAGGCTTCAAAAAGGGAGTGGCTGGAAGTAATCTATACATAAAGATAGATGAAGGTAAGTTACTAGTTGCTCTTGTTTATGTCGATGATTTGATATTTGCTAGTAATAATGATAAAATGAGCCATGAATTTTCTCAAAGCATGTCAAAAGAGTTTGAGATGTCAATGATAGGAGATCTGTCCCACTTCCTTGGACTTCAAGTATCTCAAACTAGAGCAGGATTGTGTATATCTCAAACCAAATATCTAAAAGACATGCTCAAAAAATATGGAATGGAGGACTATGCACCCATGAGCACACCTATGACCACAAACTGCAAACTGAGAAAAGATGATGACTCCCCTCTAGTAGATGAAACTCATTACAGGTTAATGATTGGATCCCTTCTATACTTAACAACTACAAGACCAGACATAATGCAGGTAGTAGGAATGGTGGGAAGATTTCAATATGCTCCCAAACAATCCCACTTATTAGTTGTAAAAGGATTCTCAGATACCTGAAAGGAACTTCTGATTTCGGTCTTTGGTACCCAAAGAGCTCAACACTAACTGTCACTGCATACACTGATGCTGATTGGGCTGGAAGTATAGATGATCGGAGAAGTTCTAGTGGAAATGCGTTCTTCCTAGGAGATTGTTTGGTATCTTGGCTCATCAAAAAACAATCATCCATATCATTATCCATAGCTGAAGCTGAGTATATTGCTGCAGCAGACTATTTTACTAAGATACTATGGATGAAGGAAGCTCTATAAGATGTCAACATATGTACAGATCAATCGATTACCATCTATTGTGACAACACAAATGCTATCATTCTCAAGAAAAATCCAGTGATGCACTCAAGAACCAAACACATACCAATCAAGTATCATTTCCTTCGTGAGAAAGTAGCTGAACAAAACATCATCTTGGAATATATTAGTACTAAGGAGCAAATATCTAATATTTTCACAAAACCTCTTCCTTGAGAAGAATTCGAACATCTGTGTCAAAAGATGGGGGTTATTTCTTTATCATCACTCACGTTCATTCATAAAGATGTAGCAGGACAGGGGGAGAAGTTTGATAGGGGGAGTCCATATGAATTCCTTTGCCATTGATGTCAAAGGGGGAGAGCAGAAGAATATTGCCATCAATAACAAAGGGGGAGATTGTTGGACACAAATTGTCATTTGTCAATATGGCAATATTCGAGGAGCAAAAGGAGCCAAGAGGAGTGGAACGGAGGATGCAGACAACCATTGCAGCAACAGAGGAACAAGCAGAGCTATAAGGAAGGAGACAGAGCCATCAAAGGAGCAATGGGTGCATTTATATTATCGAGAGCTATCAGGCCACAAAAGAATTATATGCATGAAGATACAAGTGGAGGAGCAGATATCATACATATGTTTTTTTACACTATCGGAGTAACATAACCTTGTATATATCTATATATATATATATATAATTATATATTATATATATATATATATACTATCAGGCTGTAAAACCCATGTATGCATGCTTTAACACTATCGGCGGACAGAAATCCCATATACATAGGCT
Source organism: Pinus taeda (assembly GCA_000404065.3). Classification (NCBI taxonomy): domain Eukaryota; kingdom Viridiplantae; phylum Streptophyta; class Pinopsida; order Pinales; family Pinaceae; genus Pinus; species Pinus taeda. The sequence goes on along the minus strand of APFE031068505.1, from coordinate 82,902 downwards.
TAACACTATCGGAGGCGGATTGCGGACTTGAAACTCTATACATGGGAGTGTTGAGTTGTATCGGGTCCGGCACATTGCATCACTATGAGGGGTCTATGTTAATGTCGAGCCCTGACCCTGTACGACTTTCGATTGCCCATAGCGAGTATCGCATCGGCACTTCAAAATTGGGAGCTAAAATATGTCAAGCAGTCCATTGCGATCGCCAATAGCGATATCACATCGGACCTCCCCCAGGGGCAACTCCCGATTGCGATGCATATCCACGTGGACCCGCTGCACATTACAAATATGACTTAATCTATGATCGCATCTGTCGCATATCGCAAGCCGTAAAGCCTTGCCACATTGGAAGCAATGACTGCGATAGGATGTGGACCCGACGGGCATATTAACTATGGTTTAATACCATATCACATCCAGTCCATCAGAGCAGTGGAGGATCGGCCGTCGACCATCGGTGGAGTCATGGGTCTGATATATAAAGGACCCCCGGGAGTCACGAATCACCGATTGCGATTTAAGCGTGGACCCGATACAGGAATAGGTGCATTTGTAATATTTCCTGAAGTCCGCCTTTTAGTCTGTTTGATTGGTTTTTCTCATATTCTCTATGTAATGGAATGTCTGGCTTGCACGGAGTGTTTTAAGCTGAAAGGCTTACGATGGCTGTTCCGATGGTTCAGAAGGCTGAACGTCATTGAAAAGGGGTGAATCATGGCAATTATGATTGTGATCGGGACAAAACATGTCCATTTAATTGAAAGAACTCTGTGTATGCCACAATCATTGCCAAAAGGAGCACTGCTATGGTAAACCGGGAGGATGTGTTCTTTGTGGATCGTTTGGACCAGTCTAATGAATCTACGTATCCCCAGAAAGTCAGTGAACTTGCATAGCGCAGAGGAAGCCGCAACCACTGAGGAGGAAGCCTAAGAGGCGGTGTAAGCGGAAACGAATGGACAAAGGCATGGAAATGTATAAAACAGTAAGAACATATAACTGTTCGTGCTGTTGTTGTGGTGAAGAACCAGAGTGTGAGGTAGCAAAAGCAACAGAGGTAGAAGAGGCAACAAAAGCAGTGGAGGTTGTAGAGGCAACAAAAGCAGCAGAGGCAGGAGAGTAGGAGTGAGAGAACCTCAGCTGAATAGAGTGTAGTAGCATACCAGTTTATACCAAGGTTGGGTTGGAGCCCAAGAGGTTGGAGCCTCAGAACTGAACAAGACTGAAGTCATTGGGGGTAGGTGCTCGTAAGTGTAGAACCACTGCAAAATAGAGTTGGTGCTTTGGAGGTTGGAGCCTCACTGAAGTCCAAGTTGGAGCTTGGAAACCATTACATTCAGATATGTACTTATATTGTATTTATTTCATTGCACTGTCTTGAGTTTTAATAAAAGCATTAATTCCAGCTGTTGATTTTTGTGTTCTGTGTATACATATACATATCTATATATGCTTTTGACAATCACTAGAACAATTAAAAAAATAAGAAATACTGATTCACCCCCCAGTATTTCCAACAATTTGTTCATCATCTTCAAATATCCGCCAGTATTTTTAGATTGTCTGGGATGGATGGTCTGTAATTGACTTGTATTTGATAGAGCACATTAGTCTGATCAAGAATTTTAAAGGAACTAGCAGAAACAACCAAGGAATCTGCATAAATATTCCGATCTCTTGGAATATAAGTCAAATTGAAAGCATTAAAGAAATTTTCAACTGAATCCCAAACCTCATTTCGATAAGATCTAAGCTTAGGATGTTTTGTTTGGCAAAGATTTCTAACTCGTTTAACAATGAGCTCCGAGTTAGTGAAAACGCTTAGGTTTTGAACCTTTAAGCTCTTGGCTAATTGTAGTCCTAAAAGGAAAGCTTCATATTCAACTACGTTATTTGTAACTTCAAAATCAAGTTTGCATGATTGTGTAATATTTTATTTTTCTAGTGAGATTAAAACTACCCCAGCTCCTGCTCCATCCTTAGTACAAGAACCATCAAAGAATAGTTTCCATACATTAGTTTGGTTTGGTACAGGACTTTCAACTACATCTTCATTTATTACTTGAGTTTCATGTGTTTTCTTTGAAGAGAGTTGAAAACAACCAAAATATTGATCAGTTGCATAAATGGGATGGTTGCTTGGTTGATCTGTTTTGCAAACAGTGTGCACAAACCTTACCTCTCTATATAACCTTAGTTGCTCTCCCCAATAAATAGGAATAGTGGCATAAGACATGTCCATCTGAAGAGTTTCCCCTAATTTGGCACAACAAGATGTAGAAAGGAGCATTCCAAATTTGTGATGGATATCTGTGACAACTATATAAAGCACTACACTTTTCATTGGAATTTGGGCAAGGGTGACTACTAAATGATTAATAAATCCTAAGCAAGTCACCCTTTTGGAATCAAAAGTGTACATATCATGATAGGAACTAGTTATGTCAAGTTTTAAATGGTCCATGATATTTTTTGGCATCAGGTTATGTGATGCTCCAGAATCAAGCATACAATTGTATAACATGGAATCATTTATCTTAAGAGTTACATAGAAAGGGGGCACTATTTCATCAATCATATATGAACTAGGACCAAAGATAACTGCTGGTTTTTCATCTTGAAGACTAATGATATCACTTTCAGCATCAACCGAGGTGTTTTGTATCCATTTGGAGACTTTATTTTTATACCCAGGGTTTTTGGAAAGTTCTGAAAGTGGAATTGGGATTTTAACTCTAACTCATTTTCAACATTAAATGTAGTCAAAAGATTCTTTTCATTTTGAGTAGTATCAGTTGACTGATTTAATGGTTGATTAATAGTTGTTTGAGTTTCAAAAACTTTGGTATGGGGTTCAATTATTGGAGGTTCCTTGGGATGTCTTCTAGGGCTAGGTCTAGGCCCAAGATCATATCTTTTGTTCAACTCTGCAATTAGGAATTCAAAGAAGGCATGGTATTTGGAAACCTATCGGGACTCTTGATCTTCTTGAACCTGTTTTTGTTGCGAGAGGGGAATAATAACAGTCTTATCAGAAGAAGTTTCCACATTATTAATGTCTTCAGTGACAGTCATATTATTGTCATCAGGTTGCCGATCATCGATCAGTAGAGGAGTTGGGACCTGCTGATCATTACTAGGTCTTTGAAGAATTTGCAATTATGGATTTCTTTTGTATTGACCTTGATTTTTATTTTGGGTTTAGTAACTGTTTGTTGAATTGTTCTAGGTTGAGTCTCAATCTTGGAAATTTTATTGGATAGATTTCTAGGAAGAGATTTCATCTATTTTAGAATCTTCAGTTTTAATTTTAGAAGAGGTTGAGGCCTCTTGACTAGTTTTAATTTTTCTTTGTGATTTTTCCTCTTTAGCCTTTAAGGTGGATGAGGCAACCCTATTTTCTTCCACCTCTATAGCATTAGTTTGCATATCTTCAAGAGTCCTTGAAGTTCTTTCTCTTAACGTTACAACAAAATCATCTTCAAAATATTTTGAAAACCTGGATTTGGCTGCTGCTATAGGGGGTTTGCAATCAGGGGGCATCTTATGGTAAAGTTTGTTGAACCTTTTAATAAAATCAGAGGCAGGTTCACCAAAATTTATTTTAAGTTTTCAAACTCAGTCAAAAAGTAAAGAGCATCTTTTTTCACTCCCCATTGATTTTTAGATATATTTGTTAGTTCTTCCCAATTTTTAATGGAATTTGCAGGTAACTCCCAAAACCAAGTTCTCACATTTCCCTCAAGAGATTGAACAAACAACCTCATGTAAATATTCTCTTATTCTATGTTCATGTTATCTACAAAGTCTAGAAATGCTTGAAGATGGTCCTCAACTGAGGGACCTGTTTCTCCATTATACCTAGGAAGGTGTTTCAAATATCCATTTGGAAAAGCATCAAGGATTGGAGGTAAAACTAAAGCTGCATATCTTGCTTGTACAATGGGTTGGAATAACATAGTAGAAGATGATGTATGAGATGTTTGCGAGGATGATGATAAAGAAGAGGAAGATGGTGAAAGAGGGGGTGAACTACTATGTGGGGGTGAATTAGGAGGAGATAAAGAAGGTGGAGAAGTCATGAATGATTTCAGAGGAGTCTTAATAACCAACTTGTGGACCTGAGAATGAATATGTTCTCTCGATTCAAAGAGTGGATTATAATATATGGAAAATGCCCTTCAAGTTGTTTAGAGGTAGAAGATTCAATTTTTTCAGAGGTGGAATGAAATCAGTAAATAGTGGGAGATATAAAGTCTATAGGTTTGTATTCAGGTAAATGAACACCTAGGTCAGACTCAGATTTAGGTGATCCTGGTGGAAGTGGGGTAACTGGATGAGATTCAAGTGAATGAATAAGGAAAGCTGATTTTAAGTCAACTCCCCTATCTAAGAGTTCAACAACCCTATGTGTTAAGTGAGAGTAATCCGAATGGGATGCAATGTTACTATAAGGATCAAATTGGATTATATCTTTAGCGTGTAAGGATGAAGTGGAAGAAGATGGTTGATGTCTTATTTTGGAACTGGCCTTTCTCAAAAGTTTTTCTGGATTTGACAGAGGACTAATTGTTCCAGATTCAAAATGGGATATAGTGTGCTTAAAAGGTGCCAGTTTGGCACAATGGAGTCGCTAGGTGAAGTATTTTGACCTATCTAGACTTTTAGTCGCTTTAAAGGAATAGGATATTTATCGTTGCCCCAAGAAAACTTAATGAAATTCGAGTCCTGGCAACGACGCCAGATTGATGTTGTATCTCTGAGATGATAATGGTCAGCTATCATGCCAGGGCATCTAAGATATTTGTTTTGGGAGTTTTTTTTTAATTTGGAGGACCAATGTATGAAAAAAATATAAAACAATGATGCCTAACCTTTTGAATAATATTAATATTAAAACAAAGGGCTGCTATTAAAATTCACACAGTGATATAGATTGTATGTTGGTGAGTAGAAATAGAGAAATGATATGATTTTTACAATATTCAAATTGAACATCAAATAATGAAAACCGTTAAACCATGTTTAGAAGGTTTAACAAAATATGCTTAAGTTTACAAAAGATGCTGATGATTTAATAATTAAGAGGGAATTAATTAAATAGACAGTTAATATAATTCATTATGTTTATAGATGATCACCTAAGAAGCTTATAGGAAAAGATTGAAACTCAATTATTCCTACCTAGTTATCTCTGTAAAACATAAGAATATGAAGAAAAACACTGTGAATATAATTGGAAAAAACTTACAGGAAAAACGAAACTGTATGAACCAGAATTCAGAATCCTCAGTTTTGTATTAATGTTTCAAAAAATTCAAGTACATTTAATGTCTAGAAATGCTTATTCAAGGGTGCAACCCTTAATAACTCATGAAAGAGAATTATTTATACAATAATAGAACTAAGAAAATATCTCAAACTGTTTTACAAAAATTAGAAATATAAACTGCTAGTTGATGTGGCACTATTTTTTCGTTGAGATGTTGATGACTATTACTGGAATTATTGAAAATGGTTGAAGCTATGCTGACTGTTCATTTAAAAGATGAATGATGTTAGATCACCCTTTAGTCAAGTAATTATGTCAATTCTTCCCAGTGTTTCTTTTTCTGGGATAGATATCTTAGTTGGTCGTCTGTAAACTTCATCCATCTCTGTATATTTAGTAAAAGTGGGTTTTACTAAAAATATGTGTCTAATTTCATTCAAAATAAAGAAAGTATCCTTGAGTGCATTTATTATAAGTACTGTTGTTGTTGAACCTCTTATGTTTGAAACTGAAGCCGCATGGGTGCCCACCTTTGTCATATTTTGAACATAATCCTGAATTGGCATCAATTTGTCATTAATCAAAAGCATGGAAGGCAAACCTTGCTGGTCAAGGGTTCTATCACACTGAAAAATAGTTGAACTATGGTATTGACATTGCTGCACTTTTCTTACAACTGAAGGATGAGGTTTTTCCTAGTGATGATCTTCTTTACCTCCAATATAGTTGTTGTTATGTCACTTATGCCTAATTCCTCAAGCTCATAGCTATCTTTGTAATTCAGGAGCATGATGATATCAAAAGCAATTTCTGGCATGTTGTCAAGATGCTTAGTAATAGTTTCAACTGCTTCCTGACCTTTCTCCAAGAGATCCTTCTGATCAAACACTATCTTCATATAGGGCCAAATATCCTTGATTGATTCTATATTTTCTTCCCACAAACTTTCCTTTGCCAAACCCAATCTGTTTCCAATGAAAGATTCCTTGAGTTCCCTTTGTAGTACTTCAATATGATTTTTGACTCTGTGCAACTCAGCTGCATGTGAACTGTCTTCTACTGACTTCATAAGTTGTAACTCCTTGAGTTCATCCTTCAGTTTCTTAATTTCTCCTATCTGGATAGACAGGTTCTGAACAGCTTTAGCAAGCTATTTAGCTTCTTCTGCTATACCTGTAGTTGATGTTGTAGTTGAAGTAAAAACCTTGGTGGTAGGAATTGGTGCAAGGGGGACTATATCCATTGGAGTTTGAGCCTTTTTAACAACTTCCTATTTTTCCTTGACCAATTTCTCCATCTGATCCTCCATTTGTTTTATCTGCAAATTTTGTTCTATGATGAGCTTCATCATGTTAGACTTCTGCTTTTTTGTTTCTTCAATTTCTTTAGCCATTGGGTCCTCAGAGGTTGGCAATTTGAGCTGCTTCTTTAATGCTGCAACTTCAACATTCTTTTTCTTAATAAGCTCTTCTGCGACATTTATGTTGGAGGGATCATATCCCATCTTCAACATTAGATTTTCCAAGGATTGAATCTTGGCGTCCTTTGCTAATGAGGATACATTCTCCAACTTAAGTTGTGACTGAGTGTTGGTCAAGGTAACTTGCATTTTTGACAAACTCATGGCAGTGTTAAGCAAGGTGGAAGAAAGCATCTACCCGATTTGTTTGTGCATCTCAATTTGATCAATTGGATGCACATCCTTCACATTGAACTCAAAAGAAGTTTGCTTTTGATAGTGAGCAACAGTCCTAGGTTGTGGAATTTGGGCTTGTAAGAAAGCCATCTGCATCTTTCCCTTCTCCGAGTCAAAGATTGAGAGAAGCCTGGCTTGAGAGCTGGAAGAATGCTTCCAAAATTGGGTATAAATGTTCAACTTCAATTCTTCATTCCTCCTTTTAATCTCACTGAAGAAATGAAAAATGTCTTCCTCCTTATCCTTTGGAATTCCTCCACTAGTTTGAATTACCTGCTATTCATGAGAAGTAGTAGAATGAGTTGGGGACTGTGTAGATTGTCCACTAGATTGTGTATAAAGCATAGTCTCTCCAAGTCCATCTAACACTGTCTTCTGAGGTTCATTTTTTGTGCCAATAGTCACAAAGATACTTGATCTCTTCTTTCTCTGCACAATTCTGAAGCCTTGGTTTGATTCTTTAGTTGTAGGAGAAGACTGTTCTTCCCTTCCTCTTTTTGCTGACTTTTCTTGTGCAAGCGGATTTTTCACATTTGATGTAGAAATTGCCTGCTCTTTAGCCTCAGAGGGTGTTCTCTGTCCATTCAAACTGATTCTTATATTGTTCTATTTCAGGCCTGGTTGTATGGTGATATGCAGTGAACTTGTTTTCTAGCGTGAGTTTAGAAACCACTCCCATTGGGTCATAAGACCATGTGAAACTGAGACCAAACTTCATCTCCTAATAATTTGTTTGCTTCCTCTCCTGCTGCCCTGGTGTTATAGATGAATGGACCAACTTGGGCTTTCATCTTGAATTGTGCTTTCTTCTCTGCAGCCACAAAGTGCACTTCATTTGCATTTAACCTTTGTTTTATGTATTTTAGTGCAAAGATTATGATAGGCAGGTGTGGTGAAATAAAATTATAAGTGCGGACACGAACAGATTCCTCTATCCTGATAATGGGTCTAGCCACAACAGATACATTCTATGGAAGATTTCCTTAGGTTAGAATCAATCAAGAGGGCCTACCACTTGGTCCACTTATCCTGCTTGATGATGTCCTCGCTTTCTTGCTCCAACAATCTCTCGCTTCCTTCTTCAAGCTCTTGAAACAAGCAAACAACAACAGACAACAAACATGATAATAGAAAAATTGCAATTCAACCTACTTAACAAGTCAAGAAACATTAAGCCATGAATGTGTAATATTACAAAACATGTATGAAATCAAATCGATAGTTGCATATATTAATATCAAAGAGAGATTACAACCATTCATCTTGATGTTGCAGTCCTCCTCTGACAAGAGCAGGTTCCCACACACTTCTGCTAATATTCCATGATGGCCTCAATCAAAAATAGTTTTAAGGCTCTTCCCTTTAGGATTCACTCCAAACCAAATCACACTTATCCCTCACACAACTAGATAGCTACAACTAGTAATAGCTTGCTTGTCTACTCCAAACCAAAATAGCATCAACATTCAACCAAAAACTATGACTAGCTTGTGCTTGGGAAGAAGGGAGGTTTATATAGGAAATATGGATGGGAGATGGATCCTCTTCTCATGGGAGAAGGACTTATCCCTTGAGGTAGTTCCATCATTATAGGGGAAAGGAGCCCAAAATGTCATCCTCGACCCCATCTGGCCAAAACATTTACCAGACTTCCGTTACGAAGCTTCTAGCGCTAGAAGCTTCAACTCTAATTTAAAAAACTTTCCATAATAGGACCGATGCAACTGAAACACAACTCAGTCGCTCCGGTTGGTGCAAGGAGTAGTGCTAATCTCTGCACATCGACACGGGGGAGACAAAGGCCATTGCCGCCGGTCTTGTAAACTGGGAAAAACAGAAGTTTCAGGGGAAATGGTGCAAAAGGGAATTTATCTATTCATGAAGAGGGACACAATGGGAGTTTCTTCATGAAGGAAAAGCATGTGAGGTTCACTGTAGAGGTCCTCCAAGATCAAGGAACGGGGAGTACAGGGACAATGGCAAAATGCTGTGTAACAGATGCCCCTAAAGCGTGAAGGCCAAACTAGAGTGAGGGATGAAATGCTTTATAAATCAGTGCAGGGAACCGGTCTGCTGTCGGAAAACCTGCAAGCAAGTATAGATACATATACATAGACTGAGATCTCTGTCAAATGATACATGAATCATGGCATGGACGCAACCATACATAGAATGATCATGTAAATGGATCAAGGTATGGGCGCAACCATCCGTCAAAGAGGATCATAATGAAACCAAGGTATGGTCACAACCATCCAATAATGAGAAGGATCACATATGATAACTCATGGCATGGTCATAGCTAGCCATCTGAAAGAGACATGCATATCATCATAACCATGTCACACCACTTCACAACCTGGACTTTTGTGATCTTAGTCCAGGGTATTGCGCTCCAACACAAACCGATCAAAGTACAGATCCTAGCATGTGAAGAGATGTGTTGACGTCGAACATGCTAAAAAATAGCTTGATTACCAGTCAATGATGTGAACTGTTAACAAGCACGAGAGAAACCACCAATAATGACAATGGTCCTCAAGGTACTATCAGACAATCCACAGAATGTGAATAGAGGAAATGAAGTCGAACATCCACGAAATCACTCGATCAAAAACGAATGATGTGAATTTGTCATTGAGTGCGAAGAACTTGCCATTAGGGCATGCAAGCTCTAAGGTACTGGTAGGGAGTCTCTCGATCAACTTCCCGGATAATGAGTGTCGACGGAAAGTGGCCATGTCGAAGGAGGTCCATAATGAATCCCATGTCATCGATGCAAGACGAGAGGATGCAAAATGATTTTGGATGATACAGAGAACTAGGGGTAAGTGTAACTACAAAAGGACAACTCTTGAACATATCAGTGACACAACTGGAAGTTTGGTAGCTTTTGGATCCATGGGATCGGTGGTCATGATGACGTGGAAGAGATCGAATGGAAGGCAAAAATGAACAGCCCAAACCCAGGAAGGTCAATGATGTAAAGGAGGATGTCCCAACCCGACATAAAGCAAACAATGTCATGTTCAAGAGTGGGCTGCCGACACGACTGATAGATTTCCAAATTCCCCCCCCCCCCCGCCCGCCACCATTTTTGGCAAGTATCCCAATTATTTTTTAATCGCAAGCTTGAAGGGGATAACATATGCTTGCAGTGTAAGTTCATCCTTCAGAAAAATCTGACTTACTAAGTTTAACAAGCCCTAGGAAGGGGAAGCTCACATTCGTCATGGTGACGAATTCGATGTAATTTAATAGTTTAACAAGTCCGACAAAGGTGTAACTCGTTATCTTTTTCATGTTTAGAGAGTTTCAAAAAGACACATAAAAGAAAATTCAACATGGTCCCTTTTCGTACGTTTGTGTCTCTTGAGCCCGAAAAGGTAGAAAACAATACTTGAGAGAACCGCTTGACCATTTTAGTCAAGGAGTACCTTTTTCGTAAATAGTGCCTCCTAGCCCGAAAAAGGGGTAAACTTATACTGGGCACATGACGTTTCACATCCATTAGTGAGTTAGAAACGACAAGGGCTCGACCATCTTTTCGCTTTTTAAGGGTCAAAAAAGAGCTTGAAAGCAAACCCCCCATTTTATTTTCTTTTACGAGTCAAAAGGGAAAAACACTCGGAAATCTTTTCATTTTTTACGAGTCAAAAAAGAGCTTAAAGGTGACTCGTCTTGGAGGAACGAGTGGTATAAAGGGTAGCAACTAGTTCCGACAATGGAGGAACTACTTAAAACATGTAATGGTCAAGAGGTTGGCTAACAAAACCACTCATCATTGTGGTTCCTCAAGAAAGGAAAAACAACCAAGTGAAAGCATATGATCGGCCAAAGAGATGGTGGCGATGGAATGAAACAACCAAGGCTCATCTAACAAAAATTTGCTGATAAAAATGACAATCATGAGATGTAAATTGGGCATGGCTTCATTTTTACACAAGCTTGAACCATGGAGAAGTCTGCTTGGATCCAGTTTCATGTTTACACAAGCTTGAAACGAAAAACTATGCTTGCTATATGTTTGCATGCTCCCAACATAATGACTCAATCGAGGTACATGCCCCCCGAGCTGCATTTTAGTAAACTAGGTGGATGGAATGAAGGTTCACTTTCAAAATCTTGGAAAGACTCGATTGGGATTTTATGAGATCTTAATCAAAGAATTGATTTGGAAAAGGAAGTCACTTCATTTTTTAATGAGGCTGACAAAGTAAAAGAACTATCCTCGACACCCTTATTTCATTTTTTAACAAGCTTGACACAAGACAAAGAACTATGCTCACATTCCTTGTTTCACTTTTTAACGAGCTTGACACAAGACAAGGAACTATGCTCATACATTTGTTTCATTTTTTAACGAGGTAGAAACAAGAAGAAACTATGTTCGGACCCTTGTTTCATTTTTTAACGAGCTTTACACAAAACAGGGAACTATGCTCACACCTTTTGTTTCATTTTTTAACAAGGTTGACACAAGACCAGGAAGTATCCTCATGACTCCTTGTTTCATTTTTTAACGAGTTTGACACAAGACTAGGAACTATCCTCACACGTTGTTTCATTTTTTAACGAGGTTGACACAAGAAAAATAACTATCCTTGTGGTTTGCGAAACCAGAGATTCTGGGTTCGTTCCCTAGTGGAGTTGCCAATTTATGGTGAAGTAAAATTATAAGTGCGAACACGAACGAATTCCTCTAGCCCAATAAGGGTCTAGCCACAACAGATATATTATATGGAAGATTTCCTTAGGTTAGAATCAATCAAGAGGGCCTACCTCTTGGTTCGCTTATCTTGCTTGATGATGTCCTCCGTTGCTCACTCTAGTAATCTCTCGCTTCCTTCTTCATGCTCCTGAAACAAGTAAACAATAACAAATAACAAACATGATAATAGACAAATTGCAATTCAACCTACTTAACAAGTCAAAAAACATTAAGCCATGAATGTGTAATATTTACAAAACATGTAGGAAATCAATTGATAGTTGCATATATTAATGTGGAACTAATATGCAACTGGTCGGCGCGAGGAGTAGTGCTAATATCTGCACATCGGTGTGGGGGAGACAAAGGCCATTAGCGTCGGTCTTGTAAACTGGGCAAAACAAAAGTTTCATGGGAAATGGTGCAAAAGTGAATTTATCTGTTCATGAAGAGGGACAAAATGGGATTTTCTTCATGAAGGCAAAGCATGCGGGGTTCATTGTAGAGGTCCTCCAAGATCAAGGAATGAGAAGTACAGGGACAATGACAAAATGTTGTGTAATAGCAGGTACTTGGGCAGTTTGTAGGGTGGAAGCTCACAACCATAAACCTTGATCCCTGTATAGTTTTGGTAGCAATACCAATCTCCTATTGTAGCTTGATCAACCAACTGTAATACTTTGACAATCTCCTCACCGATCCTTGGTACTAGAGTTCTGCTCATAAGATTGATAGCTAGATGAATAAATAGTTCTATGAACTATTTATATGTAAACTCTTCCTTCTCCTTCATTCCCATTGAAGTTTAGAATATCACTGATTGTTGATTTCCTTCCTCATCTAGTTTCTTTAATGTAAATGGGAATTTGTCTCCCTGAAAATATATAAAAAGGTATCCAAGTACTGAAGCATACTTGAATACTTCTTCAGTATTAAACTTGACAAATTGCTCATGTATTTCTTCAGCTAGGAAATGACTGAAGTAATAAATAACAGTGGGTTTAGAATCAACAGAAAAGATGGACAAGAAACCAAGGATGGCTTCATTAACATATTGATTAGATTTGTAACCAAGCAAATAGGACAAAATAGAGGTGATTTGCTTATTTCTATCAGGGAACATGGATGAATCATAAGGAGGGTTTCTTTTAGGCATAGGACTATCAACAACTAGAAAAAGTTCAAAGGGTCTGGGATCTTTTAGTAAAGTCTAGTTTTGATAGGCTTCTATCAAGTTCTCATGGGAAAAAAGATGAGTTGGTGTAGTAGAAGGGGCTTGCAAAATTTTCTCAGTGGAGTCAGAATTGATTAAACAAAGGATTTCTCCTGTGGGTGAAATAATTGCTCTCTGACTGGGATCATAAGATTCATGGCATTTCCTCACAAATTCAAGTGCTCTGTGTATTTGAGGGAAAATATAGTGAGGGAGTTGGGATTCCTAGAGCCCTATCTCATCTGTCTGATCAATTAGTTGATCTTCCATCCAGCAATCGATTTCATATAAATCAAATTGATAAGAAGTCTGAACGATTTTACAATATCTATCGACCAGTGTGGTATGATGGAAGTTGACCTATGGATGAATAAGGGGATTTTGGACTTCTGCAATTTATTTTCCCTTAGGAGGCATTTTTTAAAACAAATTGCAGACTGAGAATGATGGAAATAGGCCTGAAACAAAGTGATCACAGTCAAAATAGTATAACTGTAAAAGAAGCAAGTGGACCTGGATGTCAGTTTCCTAAACAGGAAAAATAATTGCTTAATGTCAGACAGTGGTCGAGCTATAGGGAAGAAACCTTCAATGATCAGTTTGGTTACAGAAATGGACTGTGTAACCATTTTCATGAATTAACAGGGTTTATAATGGAAAAATTGGAGCGGGGGTGGCAATGAAAGGTTAAATTTTGCATTAATTATCCAACGAGATTATTTAATGGATCTTTGAATCATAAATTCGCAGGAGTGGAATTGAATGGATAACGGATAGGCGACAGTTGATTGGACGATATACATGAGATGGAGTGTGACGTGGAGTAGCGGTAAACTATCGCTTATATACCACATTCGGGACTAAGGTTAGGCGGTAAGTAGTTTCTGGATTTTAAGTTCCGAAACACTAAAACGTGGAAAAGGTTGTTTATGATGGCAGTTTAGGAAACTTCCCATTTCAGACCCCCCCGCTGATATAGTTTGGACGGTGAATGAGGGCCGAGAAGGGACGTGGGCCATTAGATCTTGTGCGAGTATGCAGGATGAAAGGTAAGGTTCGAGGTGTTTAACACGTGATGCGGAAGTGATGGTGGGGTCACGACTTTGAAGGTGGATGTGATAGTTGTGGGTTATGGCAAATAAATGAGCCAATTTCCTCTATTAGGTCAGATTATACTGTTGAGCCAATTTATTTTCTACCTATTTACAACCAAATTTAAATCAAATCCAATCATGATTAAACTATATAATTGGATCAAATAAACTAGTGTGGCATCTAAACAAACTGCACACAACTATTATTTGCAAAATTGAACTAGATTAAGAGTAGTGGCATTTATATTTGCAACACTTTTAGAGTTTATTGTTTTTTGCTTTTCTTTCTAACCTAACATTTTGTTTTGGCCTTCATTTTTTAGGGCATCCATTTTAACATTTTATTTGATATGGTCTTGTTTATTAAAAATCCCTAACATTTTTAAAATCAATATTCTTTTTGTCCATATCCTAACTTAACATTTTTTGAAATATATTTTCATTTTTTGACTAATTGATTCTAACTTATCAAAACCCAAAAAATGCTACAACAACATCTACCCACATATGATGTTTTGTGGCTTTCTGAAAGTTGGAATGTTCTTCAACCTGAGCTACCAATGCTTGATATTTTCTAGGTTGTTTGCACACTCTCTGATTCATCCTAGGAGATCCAATAAACTCCTCTGCATATCTCAATGTCTCATGAACCTCTTTGCTGGCTCGACCACTAGTAGTGGGAGGTTCAACCAACTCCTCCTCATCCTGCCTCTACTTCTCTGTCTCCTGAGATCTCACTGGATTCCCTGCTCCTGAGAAAATTCTAGTAATAATTACTGTACTGGAAACTTATGACTATCCCACTGGTGGTCCCATTGGCTACCCCTTTGGTTTCTCCTACTGTTGGACCAATGGAGCTTCAACTGGTTAACTCTAATCACCTACAGGCATCTAACGAGATCTATTGAAAGCTCGATCTTCCATGAAATTTACGTCTCGTCCCACTACAATATTCCTATTAACAGGAATGTAGATCTTGTATGTCTTGGAGTTCTCACTATACCCAACAAGAAACCCCTTTTTTGCAGTCTGATCCAACTTGGTGTGCTTCTCATTCGGCACATCGCGATAATCACTGCTGCCAAAGATCTTGAAGTGACTAACTTCTGGTTTCTTCCTTGAAAATACCCCTTCTAGCGTTTTCTTCCCCAATGCTCTATGACGAGTCTTGTTTTGAATATACGCTGCCATGTTACATGCCTCTGCCCATAGAAACCTGGATAAATCCTAGTCATATAACATTGATTTTGCAACCACAACTATGGTTTTGCTTTTCCACTCCGCTACCCCATTTTTTTGTGGATTATATGGATCTATCCATTCTCTTCTGATGCCTTCCTTCCCACAAAGATATGTGAATTATTTATCAACATACTCTCCACCATTATTTGAGTGAATCACCTTGATCTTCTTTCCTGTCGCATTCTCTGCGAGCACCTTAAACTCCCTGAAACAATTGAAGACCTCATCCTTTCTCTTCAAAAATTAAATAGGATTTTCTGGAATAGTCATACATAAAGGTGACGAAGTATTCAGCACCACTAAGAGGTTTAGTGGCATCAGGCCACAAATATCTGATTGTATAATTCCTAACGCACCATATGCTATGTTGTCACTTCTTTGGAATGTTACCTTAGCATACTTCCCAAATATGCATCCTCTGCACACATCATCGTTTTTTGTGCCAAGTTCTAGAACCCATGTTACTGTTTCCCTGAGCATCTTGAGTGATCCATGGTGTAGATGTCTCATTCTCTTATGCCATAACTCATTCAATTCCTTCCCACTACTACTGTCACTGGCTATTAGTGTCATTAGAGAGTTGAGATGCAACCTGTACAATCTATTACTTCAAACTCCAATCTCTCTTACCCTCTTGAAGCTTGAGTGTTTGACAAACACTTTCTTCCCTACATAGTGGATACCATATCCCTTATCCTGTAAATGGGATACTGAAATCAGGTTCATACCCAATCTTGCCAGATTTCATACATCTCTAACGTTGGTGCTTGCTCTTGACTCCCTCTAAAAATCTATTATACCTCTCCATATTGGAGTACACTTCGTTATATTTCCCATTGTAATAAAGAATTCCATCTACTCCTTGTTGTAGCTATAGAAATATTCTCTAACCCTTGTCATGTGAGGTAACGCTCCATTGTCTATATACTAGACACCCTATGAAGATGATCCTGAAAAGCAATCAAATTCATCCTCCAACCTAGCAGGCAAATTTGAAGCCTCCTAAATGTCAATTTTGTCCATGGTCATAGAAAAGATAATTTTGTGTGCTATTCCTCTTTCTCCCGACATTGATTCTATTGCTGCAAAAATCTCTGTGTCCAACCAAGGAATCTGCTAAGAAAAAACATCTCAGCTATTGTTGCTCCCTCTAACTATTGGAATCAATATTTTGGGTGAATCGACTTTTCTACCAACATGAAACTGAAAATCGAACCCTTTCCCAACAATTAGATCTACTTATTTAGGTATTGCCTAGTCTCTTGAGATTTTCGGTTGCTGCTCCCTCTGAATAGATAAATCCTCTTCTCTTCTTCTGAGCTTCTTGACTGATCACTTACCTTCTGATACCATGTGAGAATTTCATTTATTCTAGCAACTCAAAATTATTCTTCTAACTGTAAATTTAATAGTGCAATTTATCTGGTATGACAAACAATGGATACAATCACAACTACAATTTTCGCCATAAAAATACAATAGAAAAATAGAAAGCTGGAAAGTGAGAAATACTAGCACACACAAAAAATTTACACCCTTATTTTTAGACAATAGTCCTCAAGAAAACCCATTTTGGTAAAATCAGTGCAGCAAATGAGGGTTTTATTATTATTATGCAACAAAAAATCCAAGTACGCTAAAATGATGCCAAACTAGCTTATCTATCTGAGAGAAATATTAGCCAAAATATTTGAGGGAATTTACCCTCCTCTCCGAGCAATCTCGACTAAACCTAGGCTATGAAACTGTCAGGCTAGGTAGTAACTCCACAAAACAAAAAATGATTCATGTTATTCATTCAATCAGGTAGGTCTGTTATATACATGAGGGAGAGACTGTTCAGTTCATCTCCCGATGACTGTTCACATTTCTCATTTATTTCTTTTACATATATTTACAAAATCACAAGGATTAGGTGTCAACATTCCCCCCCTTAATCTGAAGGGATGTTGGTGAGTCTAAGCATCGTTCTGAATCGTTCAAGCTTTTCTCTTCCAAGCGCTTTGGTGAAGATGTATGCAATTTGCACATTTGTGGAAAAATGACGGAGATGGATTGTATTGGCCTCAACATGATGTCGAATCAGATGATATTTAGTATTGATGTGCTTTTTTCGATCATGGAACTTTGGGTTCTTGGCCAACTCTATTGCAGAGGTGTTGTCAATCATGAGTTGAGTTGATTGTACTTTTTTTACCTGTAAATCTTCAAGAATTTTCTTGAGCCACACAATTTCTTTTGTTGCTTCAGCTATTGCCATGTATTCTGCGTCTGTTGTGGAATCTGTTGGAACTGATTGTTTGCATGATCTCCAGGAGACAGCTCCTGATCCAAGACTCATAGCATATCCTGAAGTAGATACCCCAATTTCTTTGTCTCCATCGACGTCTGAATCAAAGTATCCGATCAAGCTGAAGTCATCCACTTGTGTGTACTTGATTCCAAAGTCTTGAGTTCCCTTCAAGTACTTTAGAACTCTTTTTGCAGTAGACCAATGTCCCTCACAAGGCTTTTGCATAAACCTGGAGAGGATTCCAACAAAAAATGAAATGTCTGGTCTGGTAGTGGTTAGGTAGTTGAGACTTCCTACAAGCTGTCTATACTTTGTTGCATCCTCAAATTCCTTTCCTTCAATAGATGCGAGCTTTAAGTTTTGTTCCATTGGAGTAGTAAGAGGATTGCACTCTGTCATGCCAAACCTGTTCAACAAATCTCCAATGTATTTCTTTTGAGAAAGAAATATGGACTTTGGATGTTGGGTTACTTCAATGCCAAGATAGTAATGAACATAGCCCAAATTAGTCATTTCAAAACTTTTCCCCAATTCATTCTTTATGGATGCAATGTAGCTTTCATTTTCCCTGTCATTAAAAGGTCATCTACATATACCACAAGATATACAACTGTTTTTCCAACTTTCTTGACAAATAAAGTTGCATCATCAAGATCAAAATGATTGAAGTTGAGTTTCAGAAGATGCTCAGTTAGCTTTTCATACCAGGCTCGTGGTGCTTGTTTGAGGCCATATAAGGGCTTCACAAGTTTGCATACTTTATGTTCATGTCCTTTCATAGCAAATCCTTCAGGTTGGGACATAAAAACATTTTCTTTTAGATCTCCATTCAAGAAGGCAGTTTTTACATCCATTTGATGGACTTTCCAACCGTTCTGAGCTGCTAGTGCAAAGAGTGTCCGGATGGTGGCCCATTTTGTGGGGGAAAAAGTTTCCTCATAATCGACCCCTTCCTTCTGTGCAAAACCTTTTGCCACAAGCCTAGCTTTGTGCTTGTCAAATGAGCCATCAGCTTTGTACTTGTTCTTGTAGACCCACTTGCAGCCAATTGGTTTGGTTCCAAATGGAGGATCAACCAGCTTCCAAGTGTCGTTCTTTATGAGGACATCATACTCCTTTTGCATCACTTCTTTCCATTCATCATGAGAATCAGCTTCTTTAAAGGAAGTTGGTTAAAATCTAAAGACAAGTTCAATTCACAATCATAAGAAACATCCATATCAACAGGTGAATTAGAGTCATCTACATCACCTCCATTTTGTCGGTTTGAATTTCTGGTTCCTGTTTTTCCAATTTCATCAGGATGAACACTTCAAGTGTCTTTGTCAGCCATTTTGGGGGACCTTTCTGAGATGGTCCAGGCTGCTCCGTTGATTGAGTTGGGATTGAATCAAGATTGAGTCTCCCAATTCTATCAATTACATCACTTAAAGCATCATCCGTATGCAGGGGAGAGTGTTCTTCAGAAGAAGATTCCACATGTTGATCTAGTATAGGAATCCCCCCTTCAAGATGAGTAATATGATTATCAAATTCTTGAAATGATTTTTCTTTTGTGAATCTATCCAAGTGATCAAGTTGCCGCTCAACAACATTGTCAGTTTTGGATGATTCAAGGAAGATTACATCTCTAGATACAACAAATTTTTTATTTACTTCATCATAGAGGCGATATGCTTTGGAGGTGTTTGAATACCCAGGAAGATACACTTACGACTTCTAGCACCAAGTTTGTTTCTATGTACCTTTGGTATCAAAGCATAACAGGTGGAACCAAAGACCCTGAGATGTTTTACCGAAGGAACATGTCCATACCACAATTCATAAGGAGTCTTGTTCCTTATAGCATTAGATGGACATCTATTCTTTATATATGCAGCGCATAGAACAGCATCAGCCCAAAACATTATCTTTACATTTTGAAGAAAAGCATGGATCGTACCATATTCAAGATTGTCCTATTCATTCTTTCAACTACACCATTCTGTTGGGGATTATAAGGCACAGTTGTTTGATGTTTAATCCCATTTTGGCGAAGATATTGTTCAGATTCATTTGATGTGTATTGTTTTCCATTATCAGTGTGCGAATAGACCCAACATGAGATTGTGCATCATTTTCAATCCATTTATGAAAATTCTTGAATGTTAGGAAAGCATCAGATTTGTTCTTCAATAAATAAACCCAACACATTCTGGTGTAGTCATCAATAATGTCATGATATATTTATTTCCATTTGCAGAAGGAACAGGCATTGGTCCACATAAATCTGAATGAATAAGTTCAAGCTTCCTATGTGCTCTTGAATGTGAGTCATGAAATGACTGTTTGCTATGCTTTCCTAGAATGCAAGCATCACATGCTTAAGTTTCTAGGAATTGTAGGCAAACCAGCAACACCATTTTTCTTCAATAAACGGAGACTGTCATAGTTTAAATGTCCAAATCTAGCATGCCATAATAAACTTGATGGAAGTGTACTTTCTTCATGATGAGAAATATATGAGAAATGTTGTGCATGAGCAGATGTTCCTTGCAGTTTGAAAAGCCTTTCTTCTTCTATTCCCCTCATGACAAGTGAGTGATCAGATGCTTTTCTTACCTCACGCTTGCCATCAAACATATGAATGGAGTGACCTTGCTGGCGGATGTGGACCAAGGACAACAAGTTTCTCTTGAGCTGTGGGAGATATAGAACATGATCCAGAAGAAAGTCTGAGAGACCAGGCAGTTTAAGCCTGATTGTGCCAAGCCTTGATGGCTTGATTTTTGATTGATCTGCAAAGTATACTGCTCCATCAACATTGTCAGTGAAATCTTCAAAAAAGTATTTTCTATGAGTCATGTGGAAAGTTGCTCCTGAATCAAGCAACCAATCATTTTTCCATGAAGCAAGTGAAGTATTAAACAAATCTTCATTTTTCAATGTTACATTGTGCCTCAACATAGTGAGTGGATTCAAGTGCTTTACCTTTGTCTGTATCATCAGTTTTACCTTTCTGTTGGTTTCTTTTCTACTCAATTTTGTCCCATGGTAGCTTGCACGTAGAGGCATCATGTGATCCATTTCTTTTGCAGCGAATGTAGTGCAAATCTGCCTTTTCTCCTTGAGAATGTCTCCCCCCCCTACCTCTAAAATATCTTCCTCTTCCTCTTCGACCACCTCTTCCTCTTGTAGAATCTTGAGCATGATGCTTTTCTTTATGAGCAAGGCACACAACCTCTTCAGAAGATTTAGGGGCTATTTTCTTTCCAAAAGCTTTCTCTCTTTCAACAAACTTTTTCACAAGAGAGTCAAAGGTTATATCTTTGAGATTTCCATTTTCTTGCAATGACTCAAGATAATTGGAGTAAGTAGGATAAAGTTCCTTGAGAAAAGCGATAAGAGGAATATCCAATTCAACCTTAGTGGATTTGATATCATGCATTATAGATTTTACTTCAAATGCAAGAGCAAGAGGATCATTATTTTGCAGTTCAAGAGTGAAGAGTTTAATCATGAGTTGGACAACTTCAAGTGCAGAATGTGAGTCATAGAGTTCTTTAAGATTTTGTAAGGCTTCAAAGGCAATTGAATATGACGAAATATGGTGACTCACCTCTTCATTTACAGATGCTGTGAATAATGCATAACCTTTGCTGTTCTTGTTTTCCCAAATGACGAGCTCTTTGTCTGAGGTAGGCTGTACTGGGTCATTGTCTCCTTCTCCGACACACACTCCTTTCCACAACTCATTGAAAATGAGGGTGTGCTTTATCATCCCGGACCATTCAGGATAGTTCTCCTTGCCAGTGAGAACTATTCCCACCATGGATATGATTGAATGCATTCTGTAAAAAATTATTTATGCTGATAGAAAAATACTTCCGCTAGAAAAGAACAAAACTATATTTTATCCATATAGAATATCACCATTTGTAATTTCAACCTTATTTCATACAATATATCAAGCAGCCATGCCCTTGACAAGAAAGAACTGCTCAATGCACCATTATCAATATATTGTATTCCTTAAATCTAGAATGACTAATAAAATAAGGAAAACCTTGAGTAAAATTGTTTCTGCTCAATGCCCCTTTTTTTTCTTAGTGATACCAAGGCTAGTCAAACACCTTCACAGTCTTAACATCTACCACACAAAAAATTAAACTATTACTCTTTTAACCCTCTACGTTGATACAATCATAAAACTGTGGTGAAAACTACGGAAATATGGCCATGTCATCTTTGCTCGCCATTGTAATTTCTTTCGCAAAGCTTGCACGCTATTCTCCTTTTACCAACTTGCACGATTCAACTCATTTCTGTAAATTAGCTCGTGGTTTCCTAAATCCGGATGCCACCATGGCCGGCTAGCCAATTCTTTACTGCCTTGCGGGTGAAGTTTTCCTGCTGTGGGGTATAAATAAGCGATGCTTTAAAAACTTTACTCAGCGAAATTCCTCAACACTCCATCTTGTCTTAACAGTGAAAATGCTTCCAATGCCATTCTTGCGTCAAATTTAAGGAACAACAATGCAAGTTTTAGACAGATTTTCCTCAGCCACAGCTAATCATGGAAACTTAAGTAAAATCATCCATATCAGATCCATTAAAAATAACATAACCACACATATAACTGTAACAACGTATTAATAATAACTGTAACAACACTGTTTTCATTGAAAAAATGGAGAAAATGGGAGATGCTTTACAAAACCAGAGAATGAAGGCCACTCAATCTAATGCATCCATTTCATCCACGCCTTCATGCAATACATACCATACTCGAATTTCACAATCAAGGCTACCTGTATACATCAGGTAGCAGTTCAACAAATCGTCAATGCGTGCACTGATACACTTTACTGGAGCTGTATGGCCTTCCAAAACCGCTTCGCACTTATTCAAATGAGTAATTATTCAGAATGCAGGTAATGTCAGACACAGGTCTGATAAATGGAATATGGCAGAACATCAAACGTTCATGGACAATAGCCTTCAGGCAGACAGAGAGCGCAGGTAAGGAATATGGCAGACAGACAGAGGAGTTACAAGGAGCATGAAAGCTAAAAGAGGAGCTGGCTCTGATACCATGTCAGGCCAGGCAGTAACTCCACAAAACAAAAAATGATTCTTGTTATTCATTCAATCAGGTAGGTCTGTTATATACATGAGGGAGAGACTGTTCAGTTCATCTCTTGATGACTGTTCACATTTCTTATTTATTTATTTACATATATTTACCCAATCACAAGGATTAGGTGGCAACAAAAACAAACCCCCCAGAATGGTCTGCATTAATGTTTGCACAATCCCTTATACGCTTAACTCGAAACTCCCTCTAAATCAAACATCTTACTTGACTGTGCTACTGGAAGTCTCTAGCCAGGCCCTCTGGAAATTTTCCTAGCCTCCGAAACCTAAAACAACCCACTCCATAGCCAAATTGAACTTCCCCACTTGAGGCATTGCACAACCCCTGCATAGCCTCCTGGAGAATAATTTCATCCTCCAGAACTGGAAACTCCTCTAGAAAATCTCTATGTTGCCCCTCTGCCACCTACTACTCAATCACTGGCTCGATCTCTCCATTGAATCACCTTCTAGTGGAAAATCAAATTTCCTAGATCAGTGAGTATCTACAACTAATGTATTCTCCATCTACCCATTGAATTCTTCTTATAATTCTTTGTGTTGGAAACACTAAGAGGGCAGGGGAGGGGGAATCAATATTTCTTTCCAATTGTTATTCTACCTATTAAATCACTTATAATTAGAACACAAAATGAACAATAAGAATAAATACTTTATTTAATCAAGAATAACGAGGAATTTAATCCTCTTCTTTACAATATATCAAGTATAACATAGTGTAGGGATCCAACCCTAAATGAGGACACCCGTCTCTAATCCACCAGGCTCCAACCTATACTTTTCCAAGCACCAACTTGGATTTCACTAGGCTCCAACCTCTAGGACTCCAACCCTATCTTTCAAGGTTCCAACCTTGTCACTATGAGGAACCAACCTCTAGGGCTCCAGCCCTATCTATGGTACAGGCTCCAACCTGGTCTTCTTGAGGACTCCTATCCTCTAGGGCTCTAATCCTTTGCTTCAATTCTTTGATATATATTCAATGATTCTTCACATCTCCCAATATCTTCTGCAATGAGCCCTAACAATATCTTCAACTTCAACATTGCCCTCAAATGATTTCCAAGGCACTTAGCTCATCAATAATAACTTTGTCTTCTCATGAAGGTGTCTCCACAACTCTTCATGTTACCCAAACAAGTTTCTTCAAGGTTACATCATGAGGGCCTTCAACAATGCATCATGGTGTCTTCAATATGATGCTCAAAGTCTATACCAAACAATCCTTCAAGTGCTCCACAATGTTTACAACCAAGGTCTCCAAGGTCTGCTACAAAAATCCTTAATTCAATACAAAAGTATTCTAATTGAGGCCATTCCAATTTTGTCTTCAATAGTTTACAAAGCATGTCTTAAACTGCTCCAAAATATGTCTACATCAAGCTTCAAATTCAATTAAGCCTTCAACATGGACTTCTCTTCTAGTTTATTATATTATGATTGCCTTCAAATGATGCCAATGATATGCTACAATACATGCCTCAAGATGTCTTCATAGGTCTCCATGAGTCTTCTAAAGGTGACTCCAAAATCTTCTACAATTCTGCCTTGAGACTACTCCAGATATGATACCCAAAACCACTATTCAAGTCTTAACCAATGATTGTAATTAGTTATTGAACAAGCCACACCAAAACTTCACACTTTCCCTGGACTGATCCACAAATTTGAGCCGTAATGGTGACTGTACAAGCTTCTCCATGTTGTCACATAGTTATGAGACCATGTCTCTTGTTTGATTGTTCAACTAGTACAAAATCTTCATTGCTCCAAGGCTCCTAATACTCCTCTGTGCAAGAACTGCACTACTCCTCCACAGATCCAAGCATCAATGCTTAGAACTATTTGAAATCTTCAACAAGACCAAAGGTAATCCCTCCACAAATGTACTTACCACAAGTCCAAACATTGTGTTTCACCATAGGATTCTACCAAAGTCCAAGCTACTACAAGACTATAGATTGAGATTTATAGTGACAAGTCTATCCGAGTTGAGGTGTGGTATGTTTGGAAGACTGCCACTAATCTGAATTCCACAATCACCAATCTTACTTATGTTTGAGCTGCTACAGGGTTATAGACTAATATTTATAGTTTGGGCTTCACAGTAGTCCACAGGTCAAGGTTACAGGTCTGAGGTTAGTTTGTTGACTTCTCAGCAATTTGAGGTAAGTGAAGTCTCCACAGGACTGTGTTAAGATGTACGATCTCTCTAGATGCTAACAATGTGAGGTATTTATGTTTTGTAGTCTATTGCTGGAAGAATAACCCAAAAAAATTCCCAGCTATGATCTTCCTTGCCTTCTCGACTTCTATCTCTTGTCTTTCCTCTTATCTCTAAATTCTTCACCAAATTCTTAGTTGGAATGAGGAGATCCGACATGCATTTATATAATTTTTTACCATTAATGAATATACACGTCTATTTGGAGGAAGAGCTAACTTGGACATGTAAGTTCATGTTGGCCAACATAAAAAATTATTATATTTTGACTTGGAAAATCATTTTCTCTTAATCTAGGAGCTAGAGGGTGAGTGATAGCTCATTG
Organism: Pinus taeda; assembly: GCA_000404065.3. Lineage (NCBI taxonomy): Eukaryota > Viridiplantae > Streptophyta > Pinopsida > Pinales > Pinaceae > Pinus > Pinus taeda. Next base: position 57,693 of record APFE031068505.1, on the reverse strand, counting down.
GAAATGTAACAATGTCCTCTATAAGCTAGTGCCAATTTCATCCTTAGATGAGGTCATTTTACCATCAATAAAATTATGTTTGTTAGAATGCCATTCTAATAAATCCTTTATTATTTTATGTTTATGTTTTTGGCATTCAAGGTAAGGCTCCTTAATTTAAGGCTTGACATTAGCATTAGGGCTTCCATTTTTTTTTTTTTTTTTTTATCTATTAGGCCTACAAGTTTATGACAACAAGAAAATGGTTTCTTCACATATCTAGGCTAGGGAATCACATATCAAGCATTAGTTGTAGGGCTTGCATTAAGGATTAGGCTTAGGGATTTATTAGGCATTAATTACTATTCAAGATAGATCATGTGCATCTAGGTCTTCATTGCTCATCATTGGATCATGCATAATTTTCATGCTTAGGGTTTTCTTCTAGGGTTTGCATGAGGTTAGGGTTATTAATGTACTAGAAGAATATTTGACATCTCAACAATGCCTTATTGATATCAATGACAACTTTGACCAACAGTCTCCCCCTTTGTCATTGATGGCAATATTCTTTCTCTTTCAACAATTCCCCCCCATTTGACATCAATGGAAAATTGGGTGCCCAAGTACTCCCCCTATCAAGCTGCTTCTTGATATGTTTTTCCATCATATTTTCTTCATCAATGATATTTCTCCATGATAGATATGTTTCTCCCTTTGTCATGGTGCTCCTTCTTGTTATGTTTCTCTTTGCAACTCTCTTTGTCCTTATGCTTTTAATTAATGGTCTTGCCCCCCCAAGCCTTTGCATGGAAATGGATGAGGTAGATGATCAACCAACTCCCCCTACCTACATAAACTCCTTTAGCTCTTATTTTTGCTTAAGACAAGAAGGATTGATGTCTTGTGATCAAGTGGAAGACATCTTTACAATATCATGGTTTTCAACGGAGTTACTATCGAGAGATGATCTATCAAGATATGATTGTCCATGTATGACTCATCAAGAGTTTCATAGGGATCTTCATGGATAACTTCTATGAGAATAATCAAGAATCACAAGCTCCACCTAATAGTATGCATGGTCTTCTTCTCAATTGGTAAAATCAAAACTTGTAATATTATCTCTGTCAATGATGCATTCATCAAATCAACAACATGTGTTGTTGGATTGAGTGTTCAAGAAGATTTCTGATCCAATTTTCTTCCTTATCCATACTTATGTAAATTTGTTCTCTTGCTTGATAGTCATGTTTTTATCTTGTACAGGGACCCAAGTCAAGTTACAATGACAAGCCATATGTCCAATGTTATGACATTTGAAGCATTCCATCTTGTTCATGAATGAGGAATCATAACTTCTTATTGCAAAGTTGCTTCTAGGGAGATGATGTGAACCATTATATTTTTCCTTGTGGTATGCCCTACAATCCTTTACCATGTGCCCAAAATTTGTACAAGAATAACAATAACCAAAAATATACTTTGGTACCTAGAGGATGGAGATTTCCTTGATGTACTTCTAGAATCATTCTGCCTTGGGATCAGTTGATGATATCCATTTCCTCTTGCATCCTTGACATCACATGCATATCTTCTTGGAGTAGGGTTTCTTCCAATGTCATCTTGAATCTTCTCCTTTCTTTTGCTGGAACCAGGGACAACAATATTTCTTCCAAGCTTCTCCACATCCTTGTTGTTTGAAGCATTACGGTTTGCATCATTACTATTTGAGGGTTCACCTACATAACCAAGACCCAATTTATCAAGAGGATATCTTTGTTGAATTAGGATGCCATCTAGGGTTTGAGATCTCTTTAGAATCTTATTCATATGATCAAATTATTTCTTTAGGAGATCAATTTCTTCTTTCATCATCTTGCATCCTTCATCCTTCTTTGCTAGATGGTTCTCCATTTCTTCCTTCATTCTCGTTGCTTCACATGGTTGGGCCTTAAGTGAGGTGATTTATAATTTTAACTTGGAGATATCTTCATTCTTTTCTTCAAGTTGGCGTATCATGGAATCCCTTTCCTTTTCTGATTCATCAACTTGTCCTTCTAGGAGTGCCAAAGCTTCAATCACTTTTTCAGCAACTTGTTCTTGTTTCTTTGCTTCTTCTAGTTGAGATTTAAGGGAGGAGACATCTTCCTTGCATTGACTAATTTTTATTTCAAATTTGTTCAAGTCTTCATGTCTTTTTCAAGATGGCTTGACAAAGTTTCTTTCCTTTTCTTTGCTTTATCCAATTGATTTGTCATGGATATGACTTCTTCATGATGCTTTTTATTGTTTTGATGAAATTCCTCCTTAAGCTTGGTGATCTCCTTATATTTTTCTTGTACTTGCAGCTTAATAATGTCAAACTCCTTCCTTGTCTTGTCAAGGTCATGGTCACCATCTTGTGCTTGCTTCTTGAGTTCCTCATTTCCCTTTTTCAGCATGCTTATTTCTTCTAGGGAAGCTACAAGCTTTGCCTTGAGATATTTTTTGACATCTTCTTCATTTTCTTCATCTTCAAGGTCATCCTTCGTCTTGATGTCTTCACTCTTGTTTTCAGATTCCTTTATGGGTTCTTGGTTTCCTTCTTGATTTTCATCATCTTCTTGATTATAGGTCATGATCAAAGCTCTTTTTGAGTGAAGATCATGAAGTTTGTCCCACATACTTTTGCCGATGAACATTTTTCCACTTTGGCCTTTATAGGATCTGGTAGCCCACTCAAGATTGATTTTATTGCTCTTGCATCATACTCCTTGGATTATTCTTCCATCATGCTTTTAGTAATCACTGATTCTCTGACTCCAAACCCTTGAGCGATTAAAAAAATTGTCATTCCTGCCTTCCATATTTCAAAGTTTCCATTGAACAATGGAGCTTTCCCAATTTGATTATCTTATATTTTCATGGTTAAAGAAGGGACTTCTTTAGAAGGATTGGAATATTTCTTCCTTAGCTTTGCCATTTGTGTTCTAAGGATCTACCTTCAAGATGTTAGGCTTTGAGAGAAGGTACTGGCTCTGATACCAATTGTTGGGAAATACTTGAGGGGGGGGGGGGGGGGGGGGGGGGGGGGGGGGGGCGAATTAATATTTCTTTTCAATTGTTGTTTTTGCCAATTATATCACTTATAATTAGAACACAAAATGAACAATAAGAATAAATACTTTTATTAATAAGGAATAATGAAGATTTCAATCCTATTATTTAAAAAAATCAAGTACAATATAGTGTAGGGTTCCAAACCTAGAAGAGGACACCAATCTCCAATCCACTAGGCTCCAACATGTACTTTGCCAAGCGCCAACTTGGACTTCACGAGGCTCCAACCCTATCTTCCAAGGCTCCAACCTTGTCACTATGAGGCACCAACCTCTAGGGCTCCAACCCTATCTCTAGTACAGCTCCAACCTGGCCTTCTTGAGGACTCCTATCCTCCAGGGCTCCAAACTTTTGCTTCAATTCTTTAAGAGAGATTCAATGACTCTTCACGGCTCCCAATATCTTCTCATTAGAGGAATTTTGAGGTCTAAAATGGGCCTCCTAAGAAAAATGTACAACCAAAATAAACTTTATAAGAACCAATAGGATTCAAGATGATGATTTTAACCATGGGGGATGATTCACCATTTTTGGAGTAAAAAACTAAAAAGATTAAAAAATAATAAAATAATAAAACTACTTTTTCAACTTGTATTCAACTTATCTCCTTAATTTTTCACTCAAATTTCAAGCGGGAGTACTTATTGGATACAAAATTTAATTCCTCATCCAAAGAGTACCCATGTTGCATACTTTTTATGGACCATGCTACACGAAAAAAGATAAATACATGAAAAAATGTGATTGCAATCACGCTTTTTCATGTATTTCTCATTTTTCGTGTACGAGGGTCCATCAAAAGTATATAAAATGGGTATTCCTTGGATGAGGAATCAAATTATGCATCCAACGAGTATTCCGGATCGAAATTTGAGTAAACCCATAGGGAGATAAGTTTAAAATACGAGTTGAAAAAATAAATTTTTCTTTTCTCCCTCTAAAATTTGATGATGTAGTCTAATATTATTTTATTATTTCCACTATTATTTTATAATTTCCTTATGAGGCCCATTTTAGACCTCAAAATTCCCCTAATGTTCAACAAGCCTTGCCAATATCTTCACCTTCAGCACTACCCTCAAATGATCTCCAAGGCACTTAGCTCATCAATGACAACTTTGTCTTCTCATGAAGGTGTCTCCACAACTCTTCATGTTACCCAAAGAATTTTCTTCAAGGTTACATCATGAGGGCCTTCAACAGTGCATCATGGTGTCTTCAATAAGTTGGTCAAAGTCTATACCAAACAATTCTTCAAGTGCTCCATAATGCTTACAACCAAGGTATGGCTTCAATGATGCTCCAAGGTCTGCTGCACAAATCCTTAAGTTAATACAAAAGTATTCTAATTGAGGTCACTCTAAGTTTGTCTTCTAGAGTTGGTCCAAAGGATGTTTTCAACTGCTCCAAAAGATGTCTACACCAAGCTTCAACTTCAATTAATCCTTCAATAGGTACTGCTCTTCTAGTTTATTATATTAGGCTTGCGTTCAAATGATGCCAGTGCTATGCTACAATACAGGCCTCAAGGTGTCTTCAATAGGTCTCCATGAGTCTTCTAAAGGTGACTCCAAAATCTACTACAATTTTGCATCAAGGCTACCCAAAGCCAATGTTCAAGTCTTAACCAATGATTTTTATTAATGCTTGAACAAGCCACACCAAAACTTCACACTTTCCCTAGACCGATCCATAAATTCGAGCTATAATGGTGACTTTCCAAGCTTCTCCATGTTGTCACATGGTTATGAGACTGTCTCTTATGTGATTGTTCAACTAGTCCAAAATATTCACTGCTCCAAGGCTCCTAGTACTCCATTGTGCAAGAAATTCATCTCTCCTCCACATATCCAAGCATCAATTCTTAGCACTGTTTGAAATATTCAAGAGGACCAAGGGTAATACCTCCACAAATGTACTTACCACAGGTCTGAACACTAAGTTTCACCACAGGATGCTGCCAAAGTCTGAGCTACTACAGGAGTATACACCGAGATTTATAGTCATGGGTTTTTCTGAGTTCAGGTGTGGTATGTCTGGAAGACTGACACTAATACAAATTCCATTGTCACCAATATTACACCTATCCGAGCTGCTACAACGGTATAGACCGAGATTTATATTTTGGGCTTCACAATAGTCCACAGGTGAAGGTTACAGGTCTAAGGTCAGTTTGTTGACTTCTCAACAATCTGAGGTAAGTGAAGTCTCCTTAGGATTGTGTTACTTTTTCTGAGCTCTCAAGATGCTAATAGTTTGAGGTATTTATGTTATGTTGTTTATTGTTGGAAGAATAACCCAAAACCTTTTACTAACAGTGATATTCCTTGCCTCCTCAGCTTCTATCTCATGTCTGTCTTCTTGTATCTGAATTCTTCACCAAATTCGTAGTTGGAATGAGGAGATCCAACTTGTATTTATACAAGTTTTGACCATTAATGAATAGACATTTCTATTTGGAGGAAGAGGCGAATTGGACATGTAAGTTCATGTCGGCCAACATAAAAAATTATTATATTTTAACTTAGAAAATAATTTTATCTCAATCTAGAAGGAGTTAGAGGGTGAGTGATATCTCATTGGAAAGGGGAAAATGTCATCTATAAGCTAGTGACAATTTCATCCTTAGATGAGGTCATTTTTCCATCAATAAAATTTTTTGTGAGACTATCATTCTAATGCCAGCCTTTAGTATTTTATGTCTATGTTTTTGGCACTCAAGGTAAGGCTCCTTAATTTAAGGCTTGACATTAGGATTAGGGCTTCCATTTTTATCTATTAGGCCTTCAAGTTTATAACATCAAGAAGAGGGTTTCGTCACATATCTAGGCTATGACATCATATATCAAGAATTAGTTTCAGGGCTTGCATCAAGGATTAGGGCTAGGGATTTATTAGGCATCAATGATCATTCAAGATAGATAATGGGCATCTAGGGCTTCATTGTTCATCATTGGATCATGCATCATTTTCATGCTTAGGGTTTTCTTCTAGGGTTTGCATGAGGTTAGGGTTATTCATGTATTACAAGAATATTTGTCATCTCAACAATGTCTTATTGACATCAATGGCAACTTTCACCAACACTTTGTTGGAGCACCAACGACGAAGATTAAAACTTAATCAAGGTCCCAGATTAATTCCTTATCGATCCATTAAGTTTCTAGAGAATTCTCACCTTATATCAATTAATATTGATTAATTAACATTATTTCCTAAGTTTATACTTAGGAAATATTTAAACCTCAGCTAATAATCTATTTGAGCCATCTATAGGTGGAATTTCCTGAAATGATTTCTAGGTTTTGGATATCTCATGTGTTTTAGCCCCTCCACGAAGTTTCAAGAGTAGAACACCTCCAATGCTACAAAAAATAACACTTGGGAGCTCCTGGATTAGCACTTGACCCTTGGACATTTCGTGTAGAAATAGACCAAGGGTGCAGAGCATAAAAAAAGAAATTCAAACCGTGACAGGTAAAAAGGGCTTAGTGCCTAAAATACCTAGAGAGTGGTCGTAGAGACCTAGTCCTAGAAAATAGGTAAAGGGCCTAAGAAAAAGTTCTAAAGGCTAAATTCAATGGAACTATAAGTTTGGAAACAATTTTTGGTTGTTAAGCCAAAGTTAACAACAAACAAAAATAGAAAAATTTCTGCTAAAACCTGTAACAGGCCAAATTAGCTGAAATCAGTGAAATAACTTAGTTTAACTTGTAGAAAAGGGTGGTTAAGGTCAAAGAAAATGGTGAAAACAGTTAGAAGACTAGAATGAATAAGATAAAGGAAAAAAATAAGAAATTCATGCAACAGATCTGAATACAAATTTATCAAATTTCAATCCAAAAGTATCATTCCATAAATATTTATAAGTAGAATTAGAGCAATAAAGTTGTGTGTGGATGAGGAGTTGATGAGAGGTTGAAAGTTGGTGCAGCATGATGCATAATGGTGGTATGCTTCAAGGGTGAATCAAAGACTAATCTTGGCATCTGAAAGGTGTTCTAGAGATGAAAATATGTGCATTGGTGTTTGATGTTGTTGATTCATAAAATTTGGTGATTTATTCAATGATGTGAAATTGTTGAAGGTGATGGTGGTTTTATCAATAATTAGAGTTTGTTGAAATTGTTTGTATCATGGATTTTGTGAGTAGTTGTAGTGAATAAAATTTATTTGTTTTTGACACAAGTGTTCTATTGGTTCTAGTTTAAAAATGGATGAAGGATGGATCATCAAGGTTGAGAAGTGGTAGCTTACAGATTAGGGGTAATATCTCCTTCCAGTGGGTGCTGGTAAATGTTCAAGGGAAAGAGTCCCTTCCAGTGAGTGTTGGTAAATGAAGAGGGGAAACAGTCCCTTTTAGTATTGACTGATAAAAAAGCAGGGCAAGATTCCCTTTCAATAGAGATTGATAAACCAGGAGGGTAAAGAGTCCCTTCTATTGAATGTTGGTAAACGAGGAAGGGAAATATTCCCTTTCAATATTGAATGATAAGTGAGCAAGGGAAAGAGTCCCTTTCAGTAGAGACTGATAAAAAAGCAGGGATATAAGTTCCTTTCAGTAGCAGTTAATAAATCTACAAGTAGTAGCCTGTGGGGCAATGATGTAATCAAGTTAAAGCTTGTAATAAATTGAAGATTGGTGTATTTTGTATATGTTTCTCATGTACTTGATGATGATTATGTTATGATTGAGTTGTGTTGTTGATCCATGAACAATTGCTAAAGTGATTGAAAAGTATAATTTGTGAAAAATTGTATAATTTGGCCACACCACTGATTCACGCCCCCTGTCAGTAGTGTCTTGGTTTCCATTGTTTCTAACATTTATGTTATCTCTCTGATTTCTTGTGGCCATGATTCTTTTTGTTTTTTTGGTAGGTAGTTCATGGGGTTCACTTTTGGAGGCATCAATCAACAATTCTGAGCAAGAGAATTTATATTCTTTGTAGCTAGTTGTTCAAGCATCTACAACCAAGAATCATTTGCTCAGAAGTTTGGCTTTTCAGAACTTTCACCCTCCAAGAACACACATTTTTGACCTATCTATCCTTGCAGTTTTCAAACTCTAACCAAAAGGAATGATCCGCTAGAACTCTTACAATGCATCTGTGTATTTATCATCTAGCCATTGGTTTCCTGAAATGGTGAATCGTCCCCCATGATTTAAATTATCATATTGAATCCTATTGGTTCTTACAAAGTTGATTTTCGTTGTACATTTTTGTTTTGAGGCTCATTTTTTACCTCAAAATTTCTCTAATGAGCCATACCTGTAGAGATCACAACACTGTTTTTGGCATCAACACAAAGTTCCACTCTGTGTAAGTCCTTGGCCAACGAAGACCTGAATCAATTATGTGCACAATTCAACACATAATTTATTAAGTAATTTGGGAGGTTCAAGTAGTTCTTTTCTTGATATGTTCTAGTACCTGAAGATGCATTTTGAGATCTATTTTATGAGAACTTGTAACGAATAAAGTTCATATACTTTAGAGGAATTCTTTGATACCACTGTAATGAAAAAGGTTTGTATACTCGATAATCTTCAGAATATTTCGAAGACAAAGACATCCATTGTAGGATAGGTAATTGTATATTGAAAATTGTATAAAGAATTGATGAGATGATTCACAATGAGGGTGAGGGCCTGTTTATATACCATATACCATATACCATATACCATATACATATACCTCTTCACTAATGGTCATGTCCTTAGGGACATACATTTTTATTAACTAGTTACTAAATAATTAGTCATTATTTATTATTATTGTTGTTGTTTACATTTTTTGTATTGTTTTATATATATATTATTCATAACATTGTCTTCCTCTTCAAAAAGCTTTCTCCTCAAAGCTTACTGATGAAAGGGCTTGATCTATTTTCCCGTTTCAAATATTTTCTCGTCTCAGCACTTTCATCTTCATTGATACATGACGATATGATCCTTTGAGTGATAAGTGAAACTGTAGAAATGAGAATGGATCAGACCATCCTAGATTAACCTTCTGTGGAATCTTTCGATCACTAGAATTCTGTAATAAATTGTTATCATAGGACTAGATTATGCAAACTTCAGTATTCCTTGGAACATAAATATGTTTTTTCATTTTGAATGGTTCAAATATATAGATTGATTTGGTTGTCTTCTCTTATGGTTCGGATGTCGATAAGGAGTTATGATGGCTAGATTCCCCCTTATCATGTGTGTGGTAATTTCCTCATTTACTTCAAGTACTGTTGTTGTTGAGTTGGTTACTGAATCAGCACTTGGAATTTCCATTGTTTGAACTGCAATATCTGAATTAGTTTTAACTTCTATAGGTTCCTCTTCTTGTTGAGTTTTGATATTGATTGGGTCGAAGTTCATATTTTTTTTTTCAACTTGGATTGAAGACTTCAACACTTCCTTCGTGATAAATTCTTATAATTTGTTTTTCAATGATTTCTTATCATTTTTAAGTTTCTTAATTTGAGTGAGTAAACTTTGATTATGATTTTTGAGACGTAAGAGTTCCTCATTATCTGAGTCAACTTTATTTTGGCATTCAAGCTTCTCGTATTTTAAAAACTTAATTTGTTATAATAATTTTTTGTTAAGGTCCTTCAAGCGTAAATTTTCTTCTTCTTGCTTTGATAAACTTTTGTTGAATTTCTTGTCAAAAATTTATCTTTCTTATTCTAACTTGTGCTTAGTTTTACACTTTTTGACTTGTACAAGCAGTTTCTAGATATGATCTTTTAAACGAGAATTCTCTTCATTTTTATTGGATATGACCTCCTCAAGATCTTTTTGCTTCACTAATTTTGAGTCTTGATTCATTTGAGGTATCAATTTCGTAGCATATTTAAAGTCTTTTGATGAGGACATTATCGATTTTGATTTTATTGTCATGTCTCGAAATGTGATCATCTTTCCTTGATAAGAAAACATCAATTTTTTTTTCTCTATGTATAACATCAACACACCCAATTTTCTAAACCAATATTGATAAAAAAATTATGTCAACCTCTATGTCATAAATTTTTACAACATGAAATTGGGATATGTACTCATAAGAATCTACTGTTATTTGTAAATCATTAATTTCATATTTTTTTTCCAAAGAAAAATGTTGTTTCACTTACATTGACATCTTAAATTAACTATGAATTTGTGAGATTAATATTTACAAAATTTAATAGCGATATTGATTTTTATCCTTGGATAATCCCTCTTAATGTAATTAATTCGTGATATGTGATTACAATACCCTTATAGGAGAATCATTCTTCCATTGTTTTCGAATTAAGCTCCATTTTTGCTTGCGTCGAGATGAACTTAGGGTTTTAAAGGTAACCCCTTTATTTAATTCAACCCCTTCTCTTTTTCTTTTTTTTTGGTATATTTTACACTTTAATAAAAATAATATTTTATTAAAGATAATTATAAGAGGTATTATGTAGATATCCACTTCTATATATATATATATATAACCCCGTTATAAACTATATACACCCTTTTAATAATCTTCTAATTTTTAATAAAAAAATCTTCAATATAACTTTGTTGATAAGTCACCTCGGAGCGATATGACGTTTCATAATTTTGATCTTTTGTATCTTTTTTTTTCTTTCACTTTTAATGGACTCTATCAGACGTCCTTATGACAATTGTAAATTATCTTTAATGATAACAATAACTAGTGAATAATAAGGATCCAAAGGCGAATTGAATTTTGGCCATTGTAGTTTCAAATGGTAGCTAGACTTGCATGACATTTCTCATAACAATATATCGCACAATTTATTTATTTATTTTATTAATTAGTGATTGACTTCTAATTAAAATTCGAATTTAGTCTCACTAGCTGCTTGAAAAATAATTAATTAATTCATCTTGGATTAACTAGTTGGAAAAATTCAAGCTAGAAGTCTTTGTGAAGTCATGCAACAGTTATCCCTTAATTAAGGAGATAAGATTGAATTGTATTTGAGTTGCAATTAATTAGCTCAGTTAACTGAGTTATGTCCAATTAAATTAGTTCCAAACAGTTTGAGGAACTAATTGTGAGTTCAGTCGGTCAATGCATGCATGCATGCAACTAGTGTACTCCAAATAACTGAAGATTCTCTCATAAATAACTCATGCATGTCTATTGAAAGAAAGACACAGTTGAGATTAAAGATAGGGACAATGTACTATCAGTTGGAGGACTTTTCCTATAAAGGAAAATCATCCATGCAGTCAAGGCATATGTTCCTTGAGGATTGTGCAGTTTTACAGAGTGTGAGAGCAATGTGAGTGATCAGTGTTACACTAGGTAACAGTAGGATCACCCAGGAGAAATTGCGCAAGGAAGTAGGAGGCTTGGAGGGCAGAGGAGAAGGCTTGTGAGAAGCTTTGATTGCTTGTGAGCATCCAGGAGGATTGTACTGAGAGCTGGCTAGCTATGAGAGGTAAGGCTTTGTATAACTCTGATGTATTTCCACCTTGTATGATAATACAAATAGTGGGGATTTTAACTGAGGTGTTCCCCTGAGTATTTTCTATGTTTCATGGGCATTGGTTCTTCTTCTATTTATATGTGTTCAACTCGTTCTTGCTCAAACATTTAAGCTTCCACAAATTGATAGTAGAATTAGGTTATTGTATTTTGCTTTAGTTATATTGCATTATCGAGTTAATCTATAGTTAGATTTTCTACAGAGATCTCAAAGGTAGATTTGTAGAGAATTTGCAGAATTTCTACATGGTATCAGAGCAAAGGTTATCAAAGCAGTGAAAAATATATAGAAAAGAGAGTTCGAAGTTTGAAGTTTGGGGTTGTAGGTACAAATCAAATTCATCTCATACTTCAGGTTGGTCAATGGCGTTCTATGGCTTGAGACTCGAGTATACCTTATATGGCAGCTCAAATTACATAGCATGGAAAGATCACATGGAGGCTGTATTAGAATACAACAACTTGAAGGTTTTCATTGATCAAGAAATCCTAAAGCCAGCTTCAACTAATGCACAAGAGTTGGCTGAGTGGAAGAAGTGTGTGGCGAGGGTGAGACAGATCATCTTCGAGGGAGTTCGAGACCATATTGTCTCGAGTCTCCACGAGAAGGATATTCCATATTCAATGTGGAATACATTGAAGGACCTCTACAAGAACAATAGCGACTAGAGGAAATTGGCGCTCAAGGACAAGCTTCGAAGAATCAAGATGGAGAATCGTGATACTATTTCCACATATCTGAACAAGTTCATCACTTGCAGAGATGAGCTTAGCAGTGTCGGAATAACTATTGCTGATGATGATATGGTGAGCCTCACTCTCCTTGGCCTTCCAAAGAGCTGGAATAGCTACTAGGACTCTGTGAATGGAAGGGAGAAATTGTTGGATTGGGAACGACTGTAGTTGGATCTCATGCAGGAAGAGATTAGGAGGAGCACTTGAGATGGTTCTTCATCCAAGGATGATGAATTAAATCTTTCCTTAGCGAATAAGGCAAGGAAAGCGAAGGAGAAGGATTCTCATTCTAAATCGAATTCTTCTCATGGAGGTAAGAAGGTTGACAAGTCTAAAGTGAGATGATTTAATTGTCACGAGATGGGACATTATGCAACTAATTGCCCATCAAAGAAGTCCAAGAAGGGATCCTCGGAAGGATCTGAAGGTGAGGCATTAGCCTCTCAGTTCGAAATGGACTTCACCCTCATCGCATGCATGGTGTCTTCGATGATGGGTTGTGGTTGATATCTTGACAGTGGAGCCTCATTCCACATTACCAACGATAAAAGTTTATTTAGTACGTTGGAGGAGAAAGACCTCAAGATACTTATAGAGATGGGTGACGACAAAAGGTTAAGTGTTTCAGGAGTGGGCATAGTTGCTTTTCATAGGGAGCATGGATCTCTTATCACCTTTACAGATGTGAAGTATGTGCCTAGACTGAAGAAGAATTTGGTATTGATCGTGATGTTAGAGGACAAAGGCTACAATGTTGTCTTCAGTAAGGAAAAAGTTTTCCGTAGACACATCACCATAGGACAGGTGAAACAGATCAGTTCACGAGTCAAGAACTTGTATGCTCTTGAGGTTCAAGATGCATGCAAAGCCTTGAGGATCAAGGCAAATGTTAGAGACTTGGTGGTTGAGAGAGAGAGTAAATTACCTCTCAACATGCAGACCCAAAAGAAGTCTCAGACAATTGTAGAGGAGCCACGATTGGAGAAGCCGAGAGGAGACCGAGTGGAGGCATCCACTCACGCAGAGACCTCCATTAGGGGGAAATTTCGAGCCAAGTGGGAAGAGGGATCACATGCAGCCATACCTCCAGGTGTGAGGTGGGATGATGTGAAGTGATAGTTCCAAGAAGGTTGAAATTGGGCAGGGTCCATTGAGAGGTTTTATCTCATGGATCGTACCTTGCTATAGGAGCCCAAAGTACATAGTAGTGGGATGAATCAGTGGGTTGATGCAATCAAAGATCAAAGTGACAGAGGTTAGAGTAGTCAAATACTAAAGAGCGCAGAGAAGGATTGACAACAGTGTAGAAAGGCAGAGTCTGCAGAAGCGCAAAGTTTTCAGTTGACAGAGGCAATAGCAGTCAGAGACTTTGATGATGGATGCATCATATTGATTTAGGTTGGATGTTTTTTTTTTTGTTTCTGGAGTTGCTGGAGCAACAACACTAGGGAGAAGTGTTGCATGCAGATCATTCCAAAGGTTCAGGATCAGGATCGAGTTGAATTCCTTTCTTGTTGAGAGGGAGTGTTGAAAATAACAACAAGAAATGCTAAAAATAGAATCCAGAATATTCCAATTTTAATTTGTCCTTGAATTAAAATTCAAATTAGTCTTACCAGCTGCTTGAAAAATAATTAATTAATTCATCTTGGATTAATTAGTTGGATAAATTCAAGCTAGAAGTCTTTGTGAAGTCATGCAACAGTTATACCTTAAATTAAGGAATTTATCCCTTAATTAAGGAGATAAGATTGAGTTGTAATTAGTTAGCTTAGCTAACTGAGTTATGCCTAGTTAAATTAGTTCCAAATAGTTTGAGGAACTAATTGTGAGTTCATTCAATCAATGCATGCATGCATGCAACTAGTGTACTCCAGATAACTGAAGATTCTCTCATAAATAAATCATGCATGTCTATTTAGAGAAAGACCCAGTTGAGATTAAAGACAAGGACAATGTACTATCAGTTGGAGGAATTTTCCCATAAAGGAAACTCATCCATGCAGTCAAGGCATAGGTTCCTTGAGGATTGTGTAGTTTTACAGGGTGTGAGATTAGTGTGAGTGATCAGTGTTACATTGGGTAACAATAAGATCACCCAGGAAAAACTGGACAAGGAAATAGGAAGTTTGAAGGGCAGAGGAGAAGGCTTGTGAGAAGCTTTGATTGCCTGTGAGTATCCAGGAGGATTGTACTGAGAGCTGGCTAGCTGTGAGAGCTAAGACTTTGTACAATTCGGATGTATTTCTACCTTGTATGATAATACAGATAGTGGGGTTTTTAGCTGAAGCTTTCCCTTGAGTATATTTTGTGTTTCATGAGCATTGATTCTTCTTTTGGTTATATGTGTTCAGCTCGTTCTTGCTCAAACATTTAAACTTCCGCAAATTGATAGTAGAAGTAGGTTATTGTATTTTTCTTTAGTTATATTGCATTATCGGGTTAATCTACAACCAGATTTTCTACAAAGATCTCAGAGGTATATTTGTAGATAATTTGTAGATAATTTGTATAATTTCTACAGCGGGCGAAAATGTCCCACAACAGTGAGGCGGATAGGGATTCGAGGTGGCCCAGAACTGGCGGTTGGTACAAGAAACCTATGAATAGAAGCAGCGACACAATCGAACCGACCATGACTTGGTTGTAATGAAGGTCCATGGATCAACGAAGGAAATAGCACAACGAAAATCGTGGGTGGTGTGAATAGATTGTGGTAGCAGAGACTATGTCAACTGATCACGGGCTGCGACGAATGCCGCAACCAAGGAAATTGGCATGCGGTGGTAGCCAGTTGGATAGTGGTGGCAGGATTTGTAGCGAGGACCATTGTTGGTGAAAGGAAGCTGAAGAATCGGTAAAGGCGAAAGGAGAATCGTGACAGAGGTGGCAACATCGTGGACAAAAATTGATTTGTTGCGACAGTGGTTGTGTCGACAACTGTTGACTTGTTGCGGTGGTGGTTACAGATAGTCGCAAGGTCGATTTAAATATAACCTATTTCCCTTCTTTTTTGTATTTTTTTTTGTTTTGTTTTGTTTTTTGTTGTTGTTGTTTTTTTTTTATATAACTTTTTGTTTTGTTATAAAATAATTTTTTCTTTTTCAATATATATTTATATTTTGACTCTCTTTTTCTTATATCTTTTTTTTTTTTTTTTTTATCTACTTATTTTATAATATTTTTTTTTCAACTCTTTTTGTAATATATATTATTATAATATATATATATATATATATATATATATATATTTTCTATTTAGTTTTTCTTTTAATGGCCACAAACCTAACGAAAAATTGGAGAACCTCCCAATATGTGCGACTAAAAGCCTAATTTCCAATGACAATGAATTGACAAAGGGTTGATGGCCAAAGGATGAGATTTGCTAACGTGGCTCTGATACCAATGTAACAAACAACGTTCATATACTTCAAATGAATGCTTTGATACCACCGTAATGAACAAAGTTCGTATACTCAATAATCTTCATAATACTTCGAAGACAAAGACATCCATTGTAGGACAAGTAATTGTATATTGAATATTGTATAAAGAATTGATGAGATGATTTACAATAAGGGGGAGAGTTTTCTTATATACCATAGGCAGATACCTCTTCACCAAAGGTTATGTCCTTAGGGACATACATTTTCATTAACTAGTTACTAACTAATTAATCATTATTTATTATTATTATTTAAATTTTTTGTATTATTTTATATATATTTTATTCATAACAGAGCCTTGATTTGAAGTAATGTTGTATGTTGAGATTTGGTTACATCAACTTGTTTGTTTTATCAATTACGTCCTTATGACTCAAGTTCGTTGAACCTAGTTCGGTCTCAACAAAGTGTGGTTATGATTTAAACTAGTATATGTGTTATGCAGGGGAAAATTTAAGAACCC